>JAPYYD010000592.1:0-10073 GCA_028551405.1 Uromys caudimaculatus | reverse complement strand
TCTTCTGGGTATATACCCAGGAGAGGTATAGCTGGGTCCTCAGGTAGTATTATGTCCATTTTTCTGAGGGTCGGCCACACTGATTTCCAGAGTGGTTGTACCAGCTTGCAATCCCACCAGCAATGGAGGAGTGTTCCTCTTTCTCTGAATCCTCGCCTCTAAGTGGACTGTTTCACGTGTCCCAGGAATCCTGCCATTCAGAATTAATTGCATCAGGTTAAGGCGTCTCCACTATAGTAGTATTCATTCATTGGCTTTGTTGACCTGCAATGCTGGAGACCTCTGGCTAGAGCTACTCCACAAGGGGAAAGGTTAAACGCCCCCTCTTTGGAAGAGCAAGACCCTGACACGCCTTTCTCTGTGCATCCATATTTGGCCAATTTTATTTTATTTCTTTTTTATAGATGCTTGTCAATATCAGTCATCAAATTCTCCTAACCTTGAAATGTTTTCTACTAAGGTCAGGCCATGTGGGCATGCTTTAATATGTTTTTTAACTCTTTGGAGGGAAGTCTTTCTCAGCTGGTATATCTCCTGTGACTTTCCAAAACCAACAGTGACCCTGGGAAGAGGAATGTTCGAAGGTGTGCCCTTCAGTTGTGAGGAACGGTAGTTAGTTAGGCTCTTCCCGACTCTGACATTAAAGATGGTATCAGTGCACAGTTCCAGGAAGGAAATGGGTTCCAAGGGCTCTGCAGATGCAGCTGTGTGTTGATGGGAGGTAGAGCCTCGTACAAAGAATGTAGGCGGTCCCAGTGATCCTCTGCACTGATCACCTGATGGGGCCAGAGTTGGACATGCTGTCCACCGCTGACTGACCGCACTTACACGGTGCAAGACTAAGACTATGATCCTATGATAACTTACCGTTAAGAATTCTCTTGGTGTTGTCAGGAGATTCACATTCTTGCTCTACGGCAGGAAACAGAGTGAGCTAAGCCATGCTTGAAGGTCAGGATTTCTCTTGCCTTGGGTTTTAGAACGGTGAAGGAAGAACTGGTCAGGAATAGCAGACGTGGGGGGTAAATTTGCAAGGCAGCTTCTCCAGCCTCGGGAATTGGAAGGTTCAGAATGTGAGGGAGGAGGATGAAGTCGTCAGTGGGGGCTGTGCGTCTCTGGGAATGGGTGGAGAGTTTCCAGGAATTTGGCTTTTCCTCCCTTCGTTCTTTTTATGACTGCGTGTGTGTGTGTGTGTGTGTGTGTGTGTGTGTGTGTGTGTGTGTGTGTGTTCATTTTGTATGCGGGTGGGGGTGGGGTTCTTAGCTAATCTTAAATAAATGTTGTTAATGTTTCCTCCTACTCCTAAGGCCTAGCTGTTTAAACCCCCTAGTGACTCTTTTGTAACTTTACGGCCTCTGGCCTTTAGCTGAGGTATGAAACCAGACAGGACAGGGTGTATGGCTTCTAGAACAGCTGAAGCACAGGGCAGCTCAGTAGCACTGGAGGGGGCTCAAACAGGCAAAGACTGGGTAGCAGGATCTCAAAGATCAGGCTTTGTAAACTTCAGATTTTATTGCCCTAGAGAATAAGGTACTACTTTTCCTGTTTGATGTAATAACTCTAGAGACAATTTCAGACAGTGCTTGAGTTATTAAGATACTCATCTTTGTCTTTGACCCGTAATTCCAGCACTTAGAAGGTAAAGAAAGGTAGGAGGAGCAGGAGTTCAAGGTCATCCTCAGCTATACCGCAGCGTCAGGACTGGTTTGAGCTAGAGACCCTATTTAAAAAATTGGCCTTTTGGGGCCAGTGAGATGTCTCAGTGGGTAAAGGTGATTGCAACCAATCTTGACAGTCTGAGTTCAGACCCATGTGGTGGGAAGAGAAAGTTGATTTAATTAACTATTTGTTCTCTGACCACACACACTCACTCAATAAAAACATAACAAGCATTTTTAAGGTTTTTTTATATTTACTAACTTAAACCACACAAACTATAAACTACTAAATGATATATAATACAGTAATGCCTGATATGCCAGTGTCTTAGTTAGAGTTATTGCTGTGAGCAGACACCATGACCAATGCAAGGCTTATAAAGGACAACAGTTAATTGGGGCCGACTTACAGATTCAGAGGTTCAGTCCATTATCATCAACATGGGAGCATGGCAGCATCCAGGCAGGCAGAGCTGAGAGTTCTATATCTTCATTTGAAGACTGCTAGCAGAATACTTACTCCCAGGCAGCTAGGATGGGGGTCTTATAGCCCACACCCACAGTGACACACCTACTCCAACAAGGCCACACCTTCTAATAGTGCCACTCCCTGGGTCAAGCCTATTCAAACCATGGCAACCAATATTGATGAAAAAAAAAATAGTCTCGTGAGAATTTTTCAAATTAAATGGAGATTAGCTTTCTGTGTAACTTGGCTTTTACTTTGTTGAAAGAGTTTCAGACCTGCCTATCTTAGGTCCCGCCTTTGAAATTTTATAAGTCTCTAACTTTTCAGATAGTATTTGCAAAGTGTTTTTGCTTTCTGCTGCCTCTCTTCTGTTGGCCTAGCTGTGCTGGTCCCTGTGACCATTTGACTCTCCTCTGACAGGGGTAGAGGTAGGGGCTGCTTGCTGTGTGGCTGAATAGATGGGGATTTCAGTAGCATGACCTGGGGTGTTCTTAGAGAAAACTCCTTCTGCAGGAGTCTTGGTGAGTCATCCTGCTGACATGGTGTTTGCCTCTTGGCCAGATGCTTCCTTCTAGGCTCTTGGTAATGTTGAGGTTCATAATCCAGGTGTGATTTTGGTTACTAAGCACTGTATAATATTGAAGAAATGTTTTCTCTCTGCCCCTCCCCAAGGCTTTGATGACCGTTGGGAAAGAGCCGTTTCCCACCATTTATGTGGATTCACAAAAGGAAAATGAGGTAGGGTGCACCAAAACCTTTTCAAGATTGTGTTTTGTGAAAAATAAGTTTTCTGAGCACATAGCGGTGTTGAAGATAATGCATATCTTTGTGCTCTCTCTGTAGAGGTGGGATGTTATTTCTAAGTCACAGATGAAGAACATTAAAAAGATGTGGCACAGAGAACAGATGAAGAATGATTCTCGGGAGAAGAAAGAGGTGACTAATGAATTTGCCACTACACATTTTTATAGTTACAACACCCAGAACTCTATTTACCAGTTTCATTCTTTTTAAAATTAGGCAGAAGATAACTTAAGAAGAGAAAAGAACCTGGAGGAAGCAAAAAAAATTATCATTAAAAATGACCCGAGCCTGCCAGAGCCGGCGTGTGTAAGTGTCTGTCTCCTGTGTTGTGGGCCTGGCTGCACTGCACTACTTCTGAGTTTGCAGGGTACACGTCCTTCGTTCTACTGTTCTGTCTTCCTTTCAGGAGGAATGGACAGGCAGTGTTCTGAGAGTTGGCTTTTAGAGGTTCAGTTTGGTCCTAAAGCTTAGACATTATGTGATGAGTAGGTTCTGCTCCGACTGACCAGCAGCAGCCGATGTTGGCCACCATCTGGCTGTGCTGGGTAGTTTGAGGCAAATGATTTTGCCTTCTCTAGAGTCAGTTTTTTTTTTTTCACCCAAAAGCCAAAAGGTAGATTTTCACAAGTTATTTTTTGTTGTTGTTGTTGTTGTTTTTGTTTTTTTGGTTGGTTTTTCGAGACAAGGTTTCTCTGTGTAGCCCTGGCTGTCCTGGAACTCACTCTGTAGACCAGGCTGGCCTGGAACTCAGAAATCCGCCTGCCTCTGCCTCCCAAGTGCTGGGATTAAAGTCGTGCGCCACCACCGCCCGGCTGATTTTCACAAGTTTTATGAGTACTTAAGAAACATTTATGATCTTTGAAAGGATGTTTGCTCTCGTGTTTTTTTCTGGAACCCAAACAGATTGCTGACGCAGCAGTGAGTGCGTTGGGCTCCAGTAATGCTCTTGCTGGAGAAGTGTCTGTCAGCTTTACCTGCTTCCCCACGTCACCCAGTTCCTCTTCACAGCATTTTCCTCTCTGTCTTAGGTTTCTGGTGTCTGGGTGTTTAGACTTGTGAGGTTGGTACTGTTGCTAGTGTGGGTGACAGGCACATCTCTCGTGACAACCTGAATTCACTTGTTAACTGATTTTTCTGTAATGGTATATCCGAAACAGTTTTCGGTATGTCTCATTGCCAATTTTGCATTAATAGAAAAGGACTTTTTCTTTTCTCTGTTTTTAAAATCCAGCATAGTAAGGTTTGTTCTGAACTGCCCTCAATTTTGTATTATTTGTGATTTTTTGTTTTTTTAACTGATTATTGTGGTTGGGGGGGTTCTTGTTTAGTTTGGTTTTTGTTGTATTGGTTGTTTGGTTGTTTGAGACAAATGTACCCCCGACTGGCCTAGAATTCACAGAATCCCTACCCGGCTTCGCCTTACAAGTACTGGCATTAAATATGCCCACCATACACCCAGCAGTGGTTGTTTCTGAGAACTGACGTTTTAAATACTTCTGTGGAATGTTGGTGAAAACGTTGGTTTGTAATAATGACGTGTGGTTTTCCTTTACGTTGACAGGTAAAGATTTGTGCATTAGAAGGACACAGAGGCCAGAGGGTGAAGGTGTTCGGCTGGGTTCACAGGTTACGCAGGCAAGGTGAGTGGCTAGGTTTTCTTTCCTGCTTTACAATCTTAAGTAATCCTGGTTTTAGGTGAAGAAAAGCATAGAAACATTTCTTCGGGTTTGTTTGGGTTCTTGGTGTACTGTCTTTTTAAAGGGTGTAATAGTTGATAGCCTACATTTGTTCCTATGCAACACGCCTCTGAAAGTTTGAAACGTGGACATTACTTCACCTGTTAGAGGTCCCAGTGGTCAGGAGGTATATAGTTAAGTCCATCATCCTCAAATTGAGCTTTAATTATTTAACGAGAAACGGACGTGTGTTGTAAGAGCCTCATCTAAAATATGATCTCAAGGGTGTTTTGTGTGGTTATTTTTTATTCTATTTTTTTATGTTAGCATCCTAGTTGGTCCCCCACCCTCCCACATATGGTGTGTGTGTTTGCGTGTATGTGGTCAGATATATGGAGGCTTATGCATATGGAGGCCTGAGTCTGATGTCTGAAATTATCCAGAATTTATCTTCCACTATATCTGTTTGAGGCAGACTCTCTCACTCAAACCCGGAGCTCCTTGATATGGCTGGTCTAGCTACCCCGCTTGCTCTGGACGGCTCCATCTCTTCTAAGGCTGGATTACAGGGGCCACCACACCCACCTGGCCTGCTTTTTGTCTGGGCTCTGGGGATCTGAAATCTGCTCCTCATGCCTGCATGGCAAGCACTGCAACCACAAGCTATCTCCTCATCCCTGGCATCTTAGTTTTGATTTTTATAATTACCTTCACCCTGACATTTTTTCTCCTTTTTATGAGTTTATTACTTTACTATAAGTGGTTATCAAACCGTTCATAAAAACAAATGGGATATAGGTGGGTGTGTATCTTCACATCTGTATGCCCCTCCTGAGTGCTCGGCACTGTTCTTTACATTGTAGGGGATTCAGAAGTAAATATGACAGTGCCTCAGTTCACGACTGACTGACTGTCCCTTGATCCTGTGGATGGCAAGGACCGTGAACAATAAGAACATAAAAAATAGGCTTGGGCGCACTTCACATGGAGAGCTGAGAGCTTCTGATGCTTAGCTTTGGAGCTGCTATGTAGGGTGAGTTAGGAAGTGCTCTGGAGTCCCTTGAGACTGGCTGAATTTTGTTTCTTATTTCTAGGAAAGAATTTGATGTTTCTGGTGTTACGAGATGGTACGGGTTATCTTCAGTGTGTATTATCAGATGACTTGGTGGGTATTTTATCTTAAATATGTCTGAAAGATTGTATTTAATAGGGCCCATAATTGTAAATTTTGGGAATTTTAGGATCTATGTACATATTTTAAAATTTTACTGTGTTAAGTGGATACTGTGTCAAAACCATTGTATATATCACAAATGTAACAAGTTTTGATTAGACCTTAGAAAAGCTAGAGGGGAAGCTTTTGTTGTGGAGTTTTCTGAAACATGAAATCTTAGAACAGAATGGACAGTCAGCTTATGGTGGGTCCTGCTTTGTTTCCCTGTATGTCATTCACAACAGTGTCTCCTTGCCATGGTCATCTTTCCTTCTGCTCCCCAGTTGCTCTGTGGGAGGAAAGCCCGGAAACACTATTTTGTGGAGCGTCTCACGCTATGAGCTTGGCTAATCCTGCCGTGTGTCACTCAGTGTGCTTCTGCTTGCACTGCTTTGACAAATGGACGTCATGTCTGATAGCATTGGAGTTTTATTCCTTCACACGGCTACAAATGTGCCAACCTCTGTTCTGGTTATGTCAGGAGGCACAAGATGCCCACTTGTGTTTCTGTAATTAGTAGCTATAAATGCAAGCAGCCTTTCCCACTCTTGTTAAATTGCTCATCTCTTTTCTTGTAGTGACTTTAGCATGTACTGGTCATCATGGTGTAGAGAAGCTCTGTCTGTTTAAGTCAAAGATGTACTGTGGGACTCTGTAATGGGGCTAGTGTCCTTTATCTTACGTGTTCATGTAAAGGGGACAAATATGTTTTTATACAGCCATATGTTTTGAATGATAGCACCACCGTCCAACAACTACATTAGTAAGCTATCTCACTGAGCAAATATCAGGGTGTACTTAACTTAGCTACCATATCAATAGGTCATATAAGTGAGCTCCATTTGCTAATAGAAATATTGTGTGGTGCATGGCTACACTGATATTTCTACCTTCTCCAAAAATAGCTCGTTTGCTCTCGTTCTCATTCTCTCTCTCTTTCTCTTTCCTCTCTCTAATTTTAGAAATCAGTGGTGAACCAGGGGTGGTAGCACAGCCTATAATCCCAGCACTTTCTCTTAGAGGCAGGAATGTCAGAAGTTCAGGGTCAGTCAGAAGGTTAGCAGGGCTATATGAAACCCTATCTCCAGTAGAAAACCAACTCAAAATTAGCTTGTTTGTAAATAATTCCTTTAACTTTATTTGAATGTTTTAAATCAACATCAGTAGGCTAACATGAACTTTGACCTTTTTACAGTGTCAGTGTTACAATGGAGTAGTCTTGTCCACTGAGAGTAGTGTGGCAGTGTACGGAACACTAAACCTAACTCCAAAGGGCAAACAGGTAAGTGGGCTGAACTCATGGAGTAAGGTAATAGGTGTTTACTAGTTTGTCCCCAATGTCTATAGTGGTACATTTGGTGTTGTCCTATAAATACACAAGTGTGAAATACTATAAAGGCAGTATACTAAGTCCAGTCAAATATGTACACTGTATGTTTTTATCTTAGTATGCCTTTTGTAGCTGTAACAGCATCTCATGGACTAGAAAATTCATGACGAAAAGACATTTGTAGTTCTGGAGGTTGGGAAGTTCAAGATAGAGAGGCAACTTTTAGTTATGGCTTCCTTACTGTGACATACCATGACACAACTAACACATCCAAGTGAAAGAATGCATTCAGTAGATTTGGATAGGGCTCAACTGGCTTCTGTGACAAACCCAGTCACGTGATCACTAGCAGCTAACCCACTGACTTACTTAGGATTTCATTGCTGTGGAGAGACACCACAACCAAGGCAACTCTTATAAAGGAAACATTTACTTGGGGCTTCTTGCAGTTTCAGAGGTTCTGTCCATTATCATGGCTGGAAGCATGACAGCATGCAGGCAGACATGGTGCTGGAGGAGCCGAGAGTTCTACATCTTCATCCACAGGCATCAGAAAGGGACTGAATTCCAAAGGCAGCCACTCCACACTGAGCAGAGCTTGAGCACAGAGACCTCAAAGCCCACCCCACGATGACACACAAGGCCATAACTCCTTACAGTGCCACTTCCCAGGAGCCAAGGATTCAAATGCATGAGTCTATGGGGCCAAACCTATTTAAACTCTGGGAATTTTAGAAAACACTAGTCTAAACTGAAACTTTTTGAACAGAAATTGGTAGTTTCTTAAGAAAGAAAGGGGGGGTGAGGATGGAATATTGGAGTATATTTTTGCTTTAGCTAAGGGCAGGTAACCTATTCTAATAATAACATTTACCTGTTGCTAATTACAATTCAAATAGCTACTGTGGTTGTAACTGTTGCCTGGGGTGGGGGGGGTGGTAGGGGGAACCTACAAATGTAGCTTATTAACCACAAGAGGGAGCAAATACTCCTAGTACCAGAGTTCATGTAAAAATGAGTGTCTGAGTGAAGTTCACTGAGCTGTGATTACAAACTGTGATTACAAATGGAGTGGTTGTCATGGTGTTACTTGCTGTCCCACTGGCAACAAGATAATTACATGCTCCGTGTGTGAGAGGCTTTTAGAATAAATTGCTTTCCATAGAGTCAATAGGGAAAATTTTGATTATCTTTTTCTAAATAGACAACTGCTTTTAGTAAAGTTTTTCCATTTAAATATAAGACTTTTTTTTTATTCTTCAATTATGTAAATGTGTGTTGGTATGTGTTATGTACACACAAGTACAGATGCCCTCAGAAGCCAGAGGCATCAGACACCTCGGAGCTGGCTTTAAAAGTGATTGTGAGCCACTCTGTGGGTGCTGGAAATTGGACTCAGGTCCTTTGGACAAGTAGTATGCACCGCTGAACTAGCTTTTAAGCTCCATATTTAAGTTTTAAATATAGAGAAGTATGTTGACTAACTCTTTAGACAGACACTAGAAAAATAAATCATCATGCTAATATAGTCTAGGTCATGGAATTAGAGTTTATGTATTTCATAGTATATGCCTTTGTCTTAGTTAGAGTTTTCACTATTGTGAAGAGACACCATGACCAAGGCAACTTTTATAAAGGACATTTAATTGGGGGTGGCTTACAGTTTTAGAGGTTCAGTCCATTGTCATCATGGCGGGAAGCGGCAGCATACAGGCAGACATGGTGCTGGAGAAGCTGACAGGGTTTGTTTTGTTTTGTTTTTTTGTTTTTCGAGACAGGGTTTCTCTGTTTAGCCCTGGCTGTCCTGGAACTCACTCTGTAGACCAGGCTGGCCTTGAACTCAGAAATCCGCCTGGCTCTGTCTCGAAGCTAACAGTTCTACATCTTGGTTTGCAAGCCCCAGAAGAGGACTCTTCTTCCACAGGCAGCCAGGAGGACAGGCACTGGGTGGAGTTTGAGCATAGGACCTTAGATCCCACCCCTACAGGGACACACTTCCTCCAACAAGGCCACACTTCCTACTAGTGCCACTTCTCATGGGTCAAACATATTCAAACTACCACAGCCATTTTAATTTACAAAATGCATATGTGTGTTTACATGGAAAGAAGTATTAAATGTAAAATTATAACACTGAGTTATTGGGTCTCTAATTTTGGAGACTAAAGCTACTAACAGTGTTCTTAAAATAACACCTTTCTGAAAACTTGGCTCTAACATCTTTGGTGCTGTTAGCTTTTAGTGTCTGTCTCGCTCACTCTGCTTTTCTCTGCCTTTTACCCAAATAGGCTCCGGGAGGCCACGAGCTGAGCTGTGACTTCTGGGAACTGGTGGGGCTGGCCCCGGCCGGAGGGGCTGATAACCTGATCAACGAGGAGTCGGACGTGGATGTCCAGCTCAACAACCGGCACATGATGATCCGAGGAGAGAACATGTCCAAAATCCTGAAAGCGCGGTCCATGATCACCAGGTGTTTCAGGGACCACTTCTTTGACAGGGGGTACTGTGAGGTAAGTGCCTGTCTCAGGTCACCCTTTGCACGTGGTGCCCGGTGCCATTTGGAAGTGATGGCCACAGCAGACTTGTTTGCTCCTCTCACCTTAACAGGTTACCACTCCGACACTGGTGCAGACGCAGGTGGAAGGTGGGGCCACACTCTTCAAGCTTGACTATTTCGGGGAAGAAGCATTTTTGACCCAGTCCTCACAGTTATACCTGGAGACCTGCCTTCCAGCCCTGGGAGATGTTTTTTGTATAGCTCAGTCATACAGGGCTGAACAGTCCAGGACACGAAGGCACCTGGCTGAGTATGTGATTGTCTTACCTAAGCTGCTCCTTGGCCTGGGGCAAAGGTCAGCTGGTAGAGTGCATGCTTAGCATACACAAGGTTAAGTCCCCAGCACCACATAGAAGTGATGGCACA
>JAPYYD010000590.1:0-12414 GCA_028551405.1 Uromys caudimaculatus | reverse complement strand
TTCTAACGCCTGTACCACAACATCTAGGACCTTATTAATTAATGGAATGATTTCATAGATAATTAACAGCATGCGGAGTCTGACAGACTTCTAATCCGACACGGCAGGAGACAGGTACATAGGCAGGAAGGCTGGAATTCTGCTATTACAAGTCAAAAAGTTTTCAGGTGTGGGACAAATTGTTCCTCAGAGGGCAGAGGAAACCTGGCCTGTCTTTTTTTCTTTTTTTGGTTTTTCGAGACAGGGTTTCTCTGTGTAGCCCTGGCTGTCCTGGAACTCACTCTGTAGACCAGGCTGGCCTCGAACTCAGAAATCCGCCTGCCTCTGCCTCCCAAGTGCTGGGATTAAAGGCGCGTGCGCCACCACTGCCCGGCCTGGCCTGTCTTATTAGGATTTCAGAAGCCTCCAGACCTGTGAGGACACATTTGTTTCCATAAACCACTCAGTTTGTGGTACATTGTTATCGCTTCTGGAGCAGAGCCCAAAGCTGTGGCCCAGCCACGGCCTGGAGAGAAATACTTCTAATCAGTATGTATCAGGCGATAAAGGTGTGCGCTCTAACACAGGGCCTATGCTGAACAAGGGCATCAGTGGCCGTAAGAGAACAGGTTGGTGACTTTCTATATATAAATGGAGGAGAGGAAGGGGCTGAGTATGTAGGCTTGTGGAGTCTCAAGGTATTAGCTGGAAATCACATGCTCTTACTCATAAGTAATTCTGAGTATACTTTGAAGCAAACACTGTCCCCTCTCAGATGAGGATGAATGGTAGTGTTGAGTCAGTTACCTGCTGTGGTGGATCTCCTGAGATGGACCCATGTCCCTAGGATGTGAAAAAGAAGGCCTTCTCTTGCGTGGGGCTGTAGGGAAGGGGGCTCTCCGATGCTGTATGGACCGTGACCAAGGAAATTATAACGCCCGCAGAGCTTAAGTCGGGTTTCATTTTGCTTCCGGTTTTAAAAGTAAAGGCATTGATGTTAATTATAGTGTCTGATGTTAGTCTGTTGGGTTGTGTCTTAGTCAGGGTTTCTACTCCTGCACAAACATCATGACCAAGAAGCAAGTTGGGGAGGAAAGGGTTTATTGAGCTTACACTTCCATGCTGCTGTTCATCACCAAAGGAAGTCAGGACTGGAACTCAAGCAGGTCAGGAAGCAGGAGCTGATGCAGAGGCCATGGAGGAGTGTGGCTTACTGGCTTGCTTGCTTCTCCTGGCTTTCTTATAGAACCCAAGACTACCAGCCCACAGATGGTACCACCCACAAGGGGCCCTCCCCCCTTGATCACTAATTGAGAAAATGTCTTACCGCTGGATCTCATGGAGGCATTTCCTCAACTGAAGCTCTTTTCTCTGTGATGACTCCAGCTTGTGTCAAGTTGACACAAAACCAGCCAGTACAGGTTGGCTATCCTGGACTCTTTTTGTCGAGGTTGACCTCGAACTCACAGAGATCCACCTGTCTCTGTCTCCCGAGTTCTGGGATCAAACACATGGGCCACTACTCCTGGCATGTCTGTGCTTTTTTAATTGTTCCTGATTCAGTGCTAATTATATTGCCACAATCAAGAAGCATTTTATTTTGATTAAATTACGTTGTTTTCCATTATCGTAGGTCAGTAGTTGTCGCAAGGCATCCTCGAAGCCCTGTGCTCATTTGTTGTGCTCCCGTTTGTTTGTATCAGTTGGTGACTGAGTCACATGTTGCCTAGGCTAGCCTGAAACTCCCAGGGAAGTAGAGGATGACCTTGAACTCCTGACTCTCCTGCTTTTTTTCCCAAGTGCTGGGATCATAGGTGTAGGGCATCACCCCCAGCTGGTCCCTTCCCCCAGATTCATCATCTCCGACTTGGGACAAGAGGAAAGCACAGCGGAAGCAGAGCGGCTCCCATCATCCCCTACAGCGTCACAGCCAGGGTTAATGTTCTAGTAATGAACTGTTCTCAAGTGAGCACTGCAGCCTTCACTTCACGTTGGCCTCATCTGGAAAGAATTAAGAACGACCGATGCCCGACTCTCCTCCCTCCCAGGACACCCCAGGCCACATTTCTGATTTAATTAAGTTGGAGTGAGGCTTGGGCATTGGCATTTCTAAAAGATGAGTTTATAAAAGCTCTCCAGTTGATTCTAGTGATCAGCAACATTCAGGAGCTGCCGGTCTATGCCTGCAAACTCATTAACTAGCTTTGAGTTGTGGGTGACAAGATCAGAACTTGGCTTTCGGGAAATTAAATTAACAGTGTATGTAAGGCAGATTGAAGCTGAGAGTCAGCCCAGTGAGGAGTCACGTGAGAAATGAACACAGTAGAACAGAGGATGAAGAAGGCTCGAGGACGGTCAGCACGGAACAGGCTCTGAAGGGACAAGTTTGGTCACCAGTGACCTGGCCGATTAAGCAACATTAAAATGCATCTATAAGACGCCCCATCTTTCCATCAGATGATGCAATAATGGGCCTCTTTAAAATACTTCTATTCTTCTTCGGTACCAGGTCACGGCTGACAACCTGCACTGGCGGTGCTGAGATGGGTACAGGAATGAGAGATTGCTGCCATGGAGCTGATGTCCGCTCCTGCCCTCAATGTCAGCCAGGAGTGATGGTGGGGTACGGGAGGGGTGTGGGAGAGCACAGCTGCAGTGGACAAGAGAACAAGACATTACAGAATAGGGCCAGCCCTCGGGAAGGGGGGCTGGGTATCAAGGTGGATATGATCAGAGTGTCTCGTACATGTATGCAATGCTCAAAGAGTAAATAAAGCACTAATGAAAAATCAACAGCATCTGGGTGGCAGAGACAGCGTGGAGATTAAGAGCACTGGCTGCTCTCCCAAAGGTCCTGAGTTCAGTTTCCAGCAATGACATGGTAGGTCACAACCATCAGTAATGAGATCCCATGCCCTCGTCTGGTGTGCAGGCAGAGCACTGTATACATAATAAGATAAATACATCTTTTTTTTCTTTTAATTAGCAGCTTCTAAAATGAATTAAGATCACTAAAGATTGAGAAAAATCCTAGGGAGAACAATTCCATCTGAGAATCACCCTTTTCCTGACACAATTCTAGAGAAAGTTCTCCTGGCTAGTGTTCCTTTGGTTCCTCTTTCCCCCTTCGAACGGCTGTGAGTATATAGGCAACACGAATTGAACTCTTTTTTTCTGTTCTTTTTTTCCTTGGGGGAGGTCACGAGGGTGGGGGTGGGTCCTGGAGGACTAGGAAGAGGTTGTGATTTGGGTGCATTATATGAAACTTCCAAGTAATAAAAATATCATGTTGGAAAAAAAATTGGCTTAAGACAGGAGTAAGGGTACAGACTTGTAAGACCTGCAGGAGAGGCAAGAAAGAGTTCAAGACCAGTGGGGTTATAAGGGGTTTTATTCTAAAAGAGAGGTGGCAGGAGGGGAAGAGAGGGGAAGAAGGAGGGAGACACACACACACACACACACACACACACACACACACACACACAGATGGACAGAGACGATAACAGGGGATTGACTTGTGTGTGAAATGTATCTAGTGCGTTTACTCTGCCTTTTAAAAGAATTAAATTTTCAACTTTTATTCTTTGAGAATTTCATACACTCACACAATGTGTTTCAATCCCGTTCTTGTCTCCTTCAATTTCTCCCAGGCCCCTCCCCGTGTGCCCCTCACAATTCCGTGTACGTTTGTCTATAACTCACAGGGTCTAATTTGTTCTGCCCATGTACCAATGGGTGGGGGGTCATCCCCTGGAAGGTGGTCAACCTACCAGAGACCAAACTCATAAAGAAAACTGACTTTCCCCTAGAAGCCATGGACTTTTGATGTGTGAGTGGCTGGGGCCCAGAAGAGGATCTGACTTTTCCTGGACACTGAGGTTTTATTTGTGAGGCTCACCAGATATGAGGAAAGTTCTCTGTCTCCACCTTTAAAGGCAAAGGGACAACATGACAAAGTGGCATTGAAAGGCCGCATGTGGCCCTGGTTGACAACCAGCGATCAAAGTGGAACCTCAGAGTTTTTATTTAAGTGATTTGTTTTCTGAAGCAGGGTCTCAGGAGGTCCTGCCTGGTCTTGAAATCATTACATAATCAAGGATGAACTTAAACATCTAACTCCTGCCTCTACCTCCCAAGTGATGGGATGGCAACACACCCAGTTTATGGGGTGCAGAGGAACACCTACTGAAGGCCTCCGTCTTATTACCAAAAGGAATTGATGCCCTCCTCTGGTGTGTCTGAAGACAGTCACAATGTACTCACATACATAAAATACATAAATAAATCTTTAAAAAAAAATAAAAAGGAATTGAAATCTGATACAATGGTGTCTAGATTCCAGCCTTGTGGAAATCTGAGAGCTAAATCACGCCTCAGCTGTGGGCACATGCAAAAGACTAGTCCAAGGAGTTTTGACATCAATACCGGAGGATGCTGAGTCACTTATGTGCACCTCACCTACGTACATTAAGTTAGCACAAGATTGGCTATAATCTCTAATACAAAATAAATGCTGTGATGTATTATTCATGGAATGATGACAATAAAAATCTACACATGTTTAAAACATTCACATTAATGTTGTCTGCCTTTGATCTGGGGTAGGTTGAATCCATCAATACAGATACTCTAGACAGGAAGGGCTTCCTGGGCTGTGCTTAGACATCTGGCCTACAGAATGTCAGTAAGCTTGCTATCTTTGTTTCCCAGCAACGTAGAAAGAATTTAGCTGAGCTTGGAATCCCAGCACTTGGGAGGCAGAGGCAGGTGGATCTCTGTGAGTTCAAGGCCAGCCTGGTCTACTCTATTGGCCTGGCAGGTATGAGGTTGAACAGTCCTCTGAGGGAGAAGTGAGGCTGATTATAGGAAAGAGAAAAAAGATGCAAGAGAGAGAGATGGGAGGGGCGGAGATGGGAGGGGCTGCTTGGTTAATACCATGCCAGCAGCAAGTGTAATTCTCATAGTCTTCTTATACATTGCCGTGGGAAGCAAAAGCTAACAGAAACAATTTCGCTAAAATGTTCTCAAGACATTTGTTCTCATCCCAAAAACCTCTGTTCCTTCCACCAAGGTCAATAGAATCTTCAGCCCCTCGCCTTGAGCCTCAAGTGCACCTCCTCTTATCGGCCCATGCCTCAGCAGGCCAGGAAATCTGCCAACAGGCAGCTTGCCAGTCAGACTTTCTCTCTCTCTCTCTCTCTCTCTCTCTCTCTCTCTCTCTCTCTCTCTCTCTCTCTCTCTCTCTTCCCCCTCTGCTTCCGAGAAGCAGCAAACGGCTCCTGACAGCCTACAGAGCTAGTTCTAGGCCAGCCAGGGCTGCACAAAGAAACCCTGTCTTGAAACTCCCCCCACCAAAAAAAATCTGTTTCCATGAGACTTTGATTATACTGGCATATATTTGAAATTAAAATTATTTATACAAACATGAATATTCCAAGGATAATATGTAGAGAAATATTGCCTACTATTTACTACATATGTTGTGATTGGGGTTTGGGGTTCAAAATGTCCATCCCAAGAAACTGCTTGAGAACTTTTCTTTACAAGCCAAACTATATCTAACTTTATTAAAGATACTTTGCATAAGCAATGAGGACATTTTAGGCAGGGTAATGGCAGACAATTGTTAACTACACAAGAACTTTCAAAGTCTCTTCTTTTTCAATTGTTTTAAATTTGTATTTATTTATTATATGTGTAGTGTCTTGTTGCATGTATGTCTGTGTACCACATGCATGTCTCGGCGCATTAGATTCCCTGGAACTGGAATTACATGTGGTTGTGATCTACCGTGTGGGTGCTGGGAACTGAACCCAGGTCTTTTAGAAGAGCAGCCAATGCTCTTAACCACAGATTCATCTCTTCATCCCCTCAGGCTTCCATCTTGTATGGACAGCCAAGTCAGAAAGCCGCTATAAAACCCAGTGAGGTCTTCATGGCATCGATGCTATGAGCAGGGAAGGGTTAGCATGGAGGTTGGCCTTTTGTATTGAGTCCAACAGGGTTTCACAGACAACCCAGAGTTTCCAGAAACAACATGAAAGCAGCAGAACTGTCCATCTGAAGATCCTCCATCTTGTAGAAAAGCCACCACCTCTCTTGAGGAACACCACCTCAGGGATGTCACTGGCAAGTCCAGATTGTCAGAACCAATTTTTGGTGTCGGGTCCCTGCAGATGTCTGGTGTTTCAGAGATTCAGGGTGAGTGCAGGAATAGAGGGGGAGGAGGGGGAGGCGAAGGCAGATGCTGAGCTGGGGCTGCAGTGGCTGGAGGCTTTGAGGGGTGCAGGGGTCACTGAATTTCCTTCTTCACATTGCTCTCCAAGAAACTTTTTTTGTAATAATGATAACTTAATTAATTTGACAGAAAACACAGCAAAATCATTAACATTACAACAGAATATTATACAGAAAACAAATGACAAATATTGATATACGTAGTTCAGAGAATAAAATATATGAGCAGTTAAAATCATAGGTGTGGTGGGTAAAATCAATCTGAGTAAAGTAGTCAATGTTAAAATGACTTCATTACTTTAAATAAAAACCCTGATATCAGCAATAACTATAATCTATATCACAGTATTGGCTGGTTTTGTGCTGAGTCTGCCTTCGTCATGCAAGGGACGACATGACATGGTTCCTGCCCCTGGAACAGAGCCAGCAAGACATGGGCCTTCATATGTGTTGACAGTCGCTAGGCATGAGGTGTGTGCGTGCGTGCGTGTGTGTGTGTGTGTGTGTGTGTGTGTGTATGCGCGCGTGCGCATGTATATATTTTACTTTATGTTCCTCCTTCTGGAAATATTCCCCCTGCCAAAATTATTGAGGAATGTCCTCTCTGCCAAGGTTAATGACTTCATGATAATCAGAGACAGCACGAGACCAGGAGGTGAGGGTATGACTAAAGTCTCAGCAAAATATTAAATGATAAGACCTTCAGGACAGCCCTTAAGGCTGTGGAAAGGATCTCTGAAGACATGAGTTCAAGAATATATAATTTGTCAACTATGCAAACTATAAGGATGCATTATGAATTGTAAAAGGAGCTTCGAATACCTAAAAGAACAGAGGCAACTGCACTGTACGCCAGATTGTCCATAAGATACAAAGGCAGGCAAATTCCTGAGTTCAAGGTCAGCCTAGGACAGAACAAGGGGGCATGGTGGGAGTGGTGATCTCAGAGCGAGATCCCACCCAGCTAGCTTATTGTCTGTGCTTACAAAGGCAGGAAGATCTCTGGATTAATTTGTAATGTTTAATAAAGCTAGATATAGTTTGGCTTGTAAAGAAAAGTTCTCAGGCAATTTCCTGAGATGGACATTTCGAACCCAAAACCCTAATCACGACATATGTAGTAAATGGTAGGCAATATTTCTCTTTATATCATCCTTGGAATATTCAAGGGCTGGAGTCATGGAATGCTGAATTGTGGGATAATCAAAAGGGACCCTGGAGTAAATGACTGAACTGATATGTTACTAAAAGACTGGGCCTTGGTTTGTAAGAGCTGAGCTATCTGGAGAAGTTGTCTAGAGAGCTCCAGAGAAAGCTGTCTCGAGCAGCATACAGGCTGTCAGCTTGTTCCCACAATTTGATTTCAAGTTGGGTTTTTTTGCCACTTCCAAACACCCTTTCCTCAGGACCCATGAGTCAAGGCTGGTCCTTGGAAGTTTTGTGTGTCAATTTGACACAGAGTCATCAGAGATGAAGGAGCCTTAGTCAAGAAAATGCCTCCATGAGATTCAGCTGTAAGGCGTTTTCTCAATTAGTGATCAAGGGGGAAAGGCTCCTTGTGGGTGGTGCCATCCCTGGGCTGGTAGTCTTGGGTTCTATAAGAGAGCAGTCTGAGCAAGCCAGTAAGCAGCACCCCTCCATGGCCTCTG
The DNA here is from genome assembly GCA_028551405.1 of Uromys caudimaculatus. NCBI lineage: Eukaryota > Metazoa > Chordata > Mammalia > Rodentia > Muridae > Uromys > Uromys caudimaculatus. The sequence continues at coordinate 4,549 of JAPYYD010000590.1, read as the reverse complement.
CATCAGTTCCTGCCTCCAGATTCCTGCCCTGCTTGCATTCCTGTCCTGAATTCCTTCAATAATAAGCAGCAATATGGACATGTAAGCCAAATAAACCCTTTCCTCCCCAACTTGCTTTTTGGTTTGGTGTTTGGTCAAATCAGTAGAAATCCTGACTAAGAGAAACATTATACCACGATTTGCACATTTTCAAAATGTGAAGATTCTTATAGTTGAACCATTTTGGGGAAATTTTTGTCCTGTGGTTAATGCTTGGATTGTTTCAAGTTTGCTGGTTCAGACTCAATAGTAAGTAATCTTCATGCTAAAGGCTTCTTATCACAGTGAAAACTGAGGGAACAGTGTGTTCTGGTGAGATACAGGTAGGCCAGAGAGGGCTGAGTTCTTCCTCATCTGAGGAGACCATGAGAGGGGTGTTCTATAGCACAGTGAGCCACAGAGACATATGCAGAGTGTTTACACCTAGGAGAACCTGCTCAAGTGTCAGGGTCAGTGGCTTTAGTGGGACATGGACCATGAAAATTTACTCTGCTACCCAATCAGTTGTGGTATCTGAAACTCATAACCCAACCATGAAAACACCCTATTAAACTTGATGCTTGTACAGTGCAACCTGAGAGCCTGGCATGGTGTAGTCCACTGCTTTAGGTATAAACAGCAAATTCAGCCATCCCTAAATGAAGAGCATGCTGGAGACACATGCTGAGGACTGGCCAAGGGTCAGTCAAGGTTTCAGGTGTGCTGGAGGCAGGCAAAGAGGAAGCAACCAGGTCGTTGTTGGTGATTCAATTATATGTGTGCACTTTGTGTGCATTAATTAATGTGGAGAGCATACTTCATATACTTAACCTATAGAATCTAAAGAAGATCTACGATATACAGATTACAATGTCTGAAATCATTAGAATTTTTTTTTGGTTTGTTTCCCCCTCCCTGCAGCAAAAATATCTAAATCATTTTCTTGCCAAATATTGTCTGTTAGCATTCTGTCTAAGCTCCGCCCCACAGTTACCTGGCAACAGCCAGGTGTGCCTGAATCACTATAAAAGGGGCTGCTTGCCCCCTCCTCACTCTCTGCTCTCTTGCTCCTCTCTTGTTCTTGCCTTCCTGCTCCCCCTCTCTCCCTATTCCCTTCCCCCTCCTCTCCACCTGCTCATGGCCGGCCTCTACTTCTCTTCTCTTCTCTTCTCTTCTCTTCTCTTCTCTTCTCTTCTCTTCTCTTCTCTTCTCTTCTCTTCTCTTCTCTTCTCTCTTCTCTTCTTCTTCTTCTTCTTCTTCTTCTTCTTCTTCTTCTTCTTCTTCTTCTCTCTCTCTCTCTCTGACTTTCTCTGCCTCTACTACCCCCTTGGCTCCCTTCTCATGCTCTGCTGGTCCCTCAGGGGGAAGGGACACCTCAGCGTGGGCCCACAGAGGCACCCCTTCCCCCACACCTCACCACACCTCCATAGAACATATCCCACCTTCTCTTTATCTTTTTATAAACACATCATTGTCAACACAACAGAAAAAGCTAACCACAAAGTAGCCAAAGAACAATGCCACCTGTGGGACAGAAATGTCAAGGAATTCCTAAGAAATTGATGTCAGATGGGCACACATTGGCAAAATGCACAGTGAAGGGGGGAACCTGCAAACCAAAATCGGCAGGGATAAGAGGAACAAAATAGGCAGAGGAGAGTGTGTTCTTCTTGGTAGTGTCTGGTGGCTCCCCCCTCTACAGGCTCAGTAGCTTTAGATGTAGCTAGCCACAAGCTGGGAAAGGGTCAGATCAGATGGCATTCCTGATCCACTCTGCTGACTCCAGGACACTGAGCTTACACAGAGTGGCTCTGCCATGTTTAATGGTAGAACTCTCACCTACAGCTTGAAGCAACATGTCCAGGAGGGCCCCACTTCTCAGTAGCCGACATCAACTCCCCAAGTCACCAGCATCTAGCCAGGGCTCACTGAAAGTCTTCCTTCACTTCCACAGAGCTTCCAAGATGCATGTGTTGGTGGGAGACTCCTTGGCATGATCTGAATAGATACCTTTTACTTTTGACACAATGTGTGTGTGTGTGTGTGTGTGTGTGTGTGTGTGTGTGTGTGTGTGTGTGTACATGTATTGAGAGCAAAGGTCAGCTTTGAGTGTCAATCATTCCTCAGGTCTGTCCACATTATTTGAGACAGTCTCTCACTAGGACCTAGGGTTCATTGATAAGGCTTGACTGACCGGCTGGGGAGCCCCAGATGGCTTTCTCTACCTCCTCAGTACTGCAAATATAAGCATACACCAGCACTTAGCAATTGACATAGGTAGTGGGCATCACACCCAGCCCAGGTCCCCATTTAATGGCTGAGACATCTTCCCAACTCTGCTTGCTCTGACGTTACTTTCATAACTCAAAACACAAGCCTCCAGTCAAGAGTGTGTGCTTTTTCCCATGTGGAAGTCTAGAGAGGCAGAGGAAGGCACACAGGTAACATCCAATGTGACCACGGACCCAGTGGGAACAGAAACAAGCATGCTCTTCCTGAGATCTGAGAGTAGAAACTGTCTACTTCCGGTTGTTTACATGGCAACTGCGAGGACTGCTTCCTCCTTGTGGTGGCATCAGAATGATGGGTTTCGCTGGCTGCCCACCTGAGCGTTCACGTACATCACCTGGAGTTTCCTGGTTTGCATTTTATGTTTAAATACTTCGGCGTGGACAGTGGACCATGTGAACCATGGGATCAGCTGCTGGAAGTCTGCAGTGTTCAGGAAGACCACCACTCCAATTGCTAGTAGTACTTGAAGCACTAACCTGGTAGCCTGAAGAGATCAGCAGAGGACTTTATATGCCTTAAAACTGGAGTTATGGATGGTTGTGAGCCACCGTGTTTGGGAACCAAAACAGGCTCCTCTGCAAGAACAGCCATTTAAAACTCCATGATATCACCTTCTCCGGGCCACCCTCTCAGCTCGGTTCTGAGAACTTGCTTCCAATGGTCCTACTCCCGACATAGCTCCAACAACAGCCAGCGGTTAGCTTCACCGATCCTCTAACAACCTGCCATGCTGCCGCTTTTCCCATGAGCGCTTTGGGGAGAGGATCGCGGAACCATGTAAGGTTTGGAGCCAACTAGAACTGGTGGCAGCCTCTGCCACTGGAAGAATTCTGATATAAAATGGGTTTAGGACAATAGATTCCATGCCCAGCGGTTGTGTTATCTGGCTGGTTTTAAAATGTTAAGGCTGGTTTTAAAATATTAAGGCTGTCTGGTGTTTTCCATCCTCAGTGACTCAAGTGGACAGGAGAAAGGAGGGAGCAGTCTTGGCGGTTGGTGGAGCTAGCCTCAGGGGTGAGGTGTAGGGAATGGGGGAGATGGGGAAATGGGGCTGGGGGTGTTAAAAGGTCCCATGAGAATGAGCCGGAAGGAAGGATAAATGGTCCCTTTAAAGGACAGATGATTGTCGGTGGGGCTGAATTAGAGATGTGAGACCAAAACCGGTATCAACCTTGTCTCCTAGTTTGACCCTGGATAAAAGGTGACATCGGCTATTAAGGCCCGGCATGGTGATATGGGAAGTCTGCCCATACCTGCTGGGAAGAAGTCAAGGGCAGCGGGACTGGGGAGGGCAGGCTGTGTGTCCAGTGGTGGGGAGTGGGCCGTGTGTGTGTGTGTGTGTGTGTGTGTGGTACAGACAGCAGCTTCACACGTGCTGAGGAAGCCCTCTACAATTAACATAGAAAAAAATGTTTACAAGAAAAGTGACCACACCGATCCAGTCAGAGGGGGATTCAGACAAGAAGATGACGCAGAGATTAAATTGACCAGAGAACTGGATCTGAGTGGGATTAAGGCAGAAACATCTGGTGATAGTTCTGTCAAGTCTCCAGGGAAGGAACACGGGTCACAATTTGAACTTCACCATGTGTTGTGATTTACAGTGTGCAGAGACGGGAATGCAGACAAGAGGAACTACCGACCGCCCCCACTTCCAGAAGTTTCTGAGACTCCTTTACTTCTGGACCATTTGTTTTGTGGTTCGTTTTGTTGTCCTCTTCAGGTGGAGTCTCCATGGTGCAGGCTGCCCTCCAATTTGCATAGATCCTTCTGCCTCGAAATCTGGAATGCTTAGATTACAGATGAGAGCTGTCACACAGCCCTGCTGGTCTTTTGGGCCTTTTGCTATCTACTGAGGTAATCATGAAGTCTGTCAGACACTGAGAAGACAGATAAACTTATACTGCACTGAGCAATATAATTATTTATGCTGAGTTTTTGGCATCAGCTGTGAAGTGCAGAGAGGGGGAAGATGTTGGATGAGAAAGAAGAATGGAGCTGTGGCAGTGAATATCAGACCCGAGACCACAGGGGCTCAGCTCAGCTTCCTCATCTGGGCTCTAGGGACTTTTCTTAGCAAGATCTATGCTGCACTTCCAGAAGCATATTCATTTTTGGTTTGTTATAATTACTTGTTTTCAAATTCTTTCACCGTAATAAATCCAGCTTGTTGGAAAATGTGAAAATTCGAAATAAATGCATTTAAAAAAAATAAGTTGCAACATGAAATGACAATTTC
>JAPYYD010000574.1:0-11286 GCA_028551405.1 Uromys caudimaculatus | reverse complement strand
GAAGCTGCTGGCGGTCAGTCTCTGTGGCCTGGTGAGCTGTGGGGCGTGTCTTTGGCCCTCTGCTGGGTCTTGCAATCTCCGGCAAGGGATCTTTGTCCCGGCGCTGATTAGCTGTGGGGCCCTGTGGCCCAAGCTGAGGTTTCCCTTGTGTTCTATTATGTAATCTACTGGAATGGACTTGTGTTTATCAGGGCATTCTAAGAAGACCCACCCTGAGCGTGAATGACACCGGCTCCTGGGCTAGGGTCTGAGTAAAAAGGGAAGCGGAGAAAGCATTCATGTCTCTTTGCTTCTCACTGCAGACAAAATGTGAGCAGCCACCACATGTTCCATTCTTTAGGTCTTTTATACAGCAATGAAAAAGCAGTACACCCACACCTCACTGTTCCTAGCAGAAGGTTTTATCATTTCCTTTAGGGATTTGGAAATTTATCTCATTTAATTGGTTTGAAGGATTTCAAAATGTTATCAAGCAGTATAAAATAAAGTGAATCTAAATTATCTGTTCATTAATATCAAGGATCTAAAAGAATATTGTAAGCTTACCTGAAATTTGCTAACGTATCTCATAATATAAAACATAACATTTTAGAAAAGTTAGCCCAACTAGTTAAATGTAATTGTGATAAAATTTTGCAAATTTGAATTATTTTTAGTGGCTTGGCTTCATTGTAAATAAATAGAATTGTTAATATTTCTTACAATGCCTTATTTTAATTGCTTCCTTTATTTATGTAATTGCAGCATTTTCACCCTCTTTCCTCCCTTCAACCCCTTCCCATGTGCACCCCCCGTTTATTCTCTCTTTCAAATCCATGGCCTTTTTTTTCATTAATTATATCAGATACATAGATGCATATGCATCTATATTCTTAAATACATGAATGCGCTCACCTCAGTCTATGTAATGTTGCTTGTGTGTATGTTTTCAGGGCTGACCATTTGTGCTGAGTAACCAAATGGTATGCTCTTCTCAAGGGAAAACTACTTCTCCTGCTCTCTGCATTCATTAATTGCCTTTAGTACAGCTCAGAGATCATTGCAGAAAAGTGGGGGAAAGATAGTACGGGCCAGAGGATCAGGAGTTTGCTGTGAGACTGTGTCTCTTAGGAATGTAGACATTACCCCCAGAACTCCTTTAAGATGGTTTGTGTTTGTCTGTCTTCAATTCTTCCCTTTCAAAAGAGAAGACAGTTGCTTCTGCTCAGAGAATCACCCTTTCTCACTAGATCTCCCTCCCTCCTCCTCTCCCTCCCCCCCCTTTCCCTCTCCATCCCAAATGGTTCCCCCTCACAGAGTCTCTCCTTCCATCCCCCCCTACTTCTCTTCTGAGAAGGTAGGGCCCACTCTGGGCAAAATCAAGGCTTTTCAGGATTAGGTGCATCCTCTCCCACTGAGGCCAGACAAGGCAGTCCTGTTGGGGATCAGATCCCATGGTCAGACTACAGCTTTAGGGACAGCCCCCACTCCAGTTGTTGGAGGACCCATATGGGGACTGAGCTGCACATCTGCTACATATGTGCCAGTCCCAGGCCATGCATGCTCTTGGTTGGTGGCTTAGTCACTGAGAGGCCCCAGGGGTCCAGCTTAGTTGACTGTGTTGGTCTTCCTGTGGTGTTCTTGTCCCCTCCCCTACAATCCTTCCCTAAGACTCCCTGAATAGATGCAGACCCTCACTGGATCTCTTTCAGCCAGCACACTTCACCTACCCCCAGTGTCCTCTCACCTATAATCCTTCTGTTATAAACTAGAGTTCATGTTGAAGTATTAAGCTCTCCTTTCCGCAGTGTCACCACAGGGATGTTCATTGGTCTAAAGTATAGTATTTAAGGATGTCCTGGTCTGACCTTTGCCTGTCTGACGTCCTCTTGCATTTCCCCCTCACACGTTCTCTAAGTGCTGCACGTGTTGTAACTTCTGGGTAAACCTCTGTCTCACTGCCTCTGGTGTTGTGAAGACTGAAACCTACTTTCTTCCCAGGCTCCTGGCAAAGCCAAATATCTGTAATGTATCAATCACAGTGACTTTCAGTGTCTCTGTAACTGGTTTCATTAAGTGTGAGTAATTTGAAGACAGTAGGGTTTTTTTTTTATACATTTTATTTTTATTTTTCTAAATGTGTAGCAGTCAACAAATATTTTTCATTTATAGTGATTTTGTGTTGTTTACTTGTGAATATTTTCATAAAGTGAAGAACATCCTAATATTACATAGATAAAACTGAGACGAGTCTAATATTCAAATATCGAATATGTTTTACAGCTTTCAGTTTGGAAACCTGCAGAATTATGATTGCCATGTTGGATGTATCCTTGAATGAAAATAGAAAATAGGAGAATATAGAGTTACTGCTTTCTTAACATTAAACCAGTTAACATTAATACAGTTAGTTTTTAGAACTAACTGTATTCTGTAAGATCTTGTTTAAAGTCCACACAGTTTCATTTTCACACAGAAATCTATTCATAGACCGTGTCGGGCCAACTGCAAAAGAATATGTACTTTTCAGTCAGTGATTTGGGGTATAGGATCAGATAAATTCTCTCAGGTACCCAAACTTATTTTTGTTAATAAAACTGTTAGAGAGATTATACAGGAAAAATGGGGTTCAATGAATTCAAGGAGCTCTGGGCGGCTCTTAATGCCTGGAAGCAGAACTTCATGACCATTGACCAAGATCAGAGTGGCACCGTAGAGCACCATGAGCTGAGCCAAGCCATCGCTCTTATGGGTAAGGCTACTAATGTCCTTTACAATCTTCTTTATTCTTTGATAAAGTTATGGGTTTTTTTATATTTATAAAAAATTATTTATTTTATCTTATGAGTTTGAGTGTTTGCCTGGAAGTATGTGTGTGTATGACATATGTACCTGGTGCTCTAGGAACCCAGAAGAGGGCGTCAGAGTCACTGGAACTGGAGTTACCTTGTGCATGCTGGCACCAAACCCAGGTCCCGTGCAAGAGCAGAAAGTGTTCTTAACCACTGAACCATCTTTCCAGCTCACAAAATTATGTTTGTTAAATGCTTTAATTAATAAAGGATTGTTTTCTGTGAGTGGGTCCCTTAATTTTGGCTCACTCTGTAGGTAAGTCCTCATCAAAGATACTAACACAATCTTTATTTCTGTCTTATCTTCACCTTTCTTTCTTTCTTTTTTTTTTTTTTTTTTTTTTTTTTTGTGGTAGCATTGAACATTGAGTCCTCAGTCTTGTATATGGGAAACCAACTCTCTAACACTGAGCCTTATGTCCATTCCATAATTTTATCTGAAATTTCTTCCAAAGACAATCTTCTATTCATTGTGAATTTCCTGAGTATATTTAATTATCATCCCTAATGTTAGCACCTGACATTTGTATTTCACACATTCACAACTTAGTGGACCCTTTAATTCTGTATGAAAGACTTAGGATTGTCAGTGTCTCTACTGAAATCTAGCTTTTCAACAGAAAAAATAACTTATTTTGTTTTTCTTCTCTGTCCTAACACAGTATAGAATACATGTGATAGGTCCTGAAAAACTTCAAAGTGGAAAGATTGCATTTCAGATTAATTTAAAAGATGTAATTATTTTCATTGTACTTCTTATAGGCTAAGGTTCTTGGTTCACTTTGCAAAGAGTGGTAATATACATTGATGTTTATTCTGCTGACAGGTAATGCTGTGATACTTGTCTTCTTTCCTCTTTTATATCCTCCTCCTTCACACACACACACACACACACCATATATATGTATATATATGTATGTGTGTATATACATGTTTTTAAGATAGATTCTCACTCTGCTCACTTTATAGCCCAGACTGGTCTGGAACTCACTGCGTAGCCCAGGCCTGCCTCAAATACACTGAGATACACTAAGATCCTTCTGTTTTGGTCTCCAGTGTTATAAATGTGAGCCAAGCTTTTAGTAATTTTACCTAGCTTTAAGTAGTTTTCTTAATTTTCTTATCTAGTAATTTTGTGCATGGTTATTTATAAACAAAATGTATATAAATAAAAAATTTCCTGTTTAAAATTTAAATTCTGAGCTTAAGGTACATGGGCTTAAATTATATGCCAAAGTTCAAACTAGTGATTTTTTTTTTTCAATTTAGTTATATTAAATATACATCTTATTTTAGTATGTAGGGAAACTCTTGGCCATATAAATATGTTCAATTGTAGATCTTTAATAATTGATTCAACTCTGCCTTTTTAATAGTATAAATATTTTTTTAAAAAAAATTATGCTAATTTTTTCAAAAATTACAAAGGGAGCCGGGCATTAGTGGTGCATACTTTTAATTCCAGCACTCTGGAGGCAGAGGCAAGTTGATCTCTGAGTTCAAGGACAGCATGGCCTACAGAATGAGTTCCAGGGCAGCCAAGAAAGGCTACATAGAGAAAACTTATCTTGAAAAAAGTAAAGATAAAACAAAACAAAACAAAACAAAACAAAAAAACAAAATCACAAAAACCCAACAAACAAAACCTGAAAAGCTTCATGGGCTGAAGCAGCATCTGAAAGTCAGAAAGGATTGCTCTGGGCCTGCAAGGAGGCTTAGTGGCCAAAAGCCTACTGCTAAAGTGATGGCCTGAATTTGATTCCCAGGGCCCACATGGCGGAAGGAGAGAGCTGGCTCCTGTCAAGTTGTCTTCTGACCTACAAACAGTTGCTGTGTCCCATGTGCCCCCTCAAAGTGTAATCAAATGGTTAAGTTATTCTGGACCTTTCAAACTTAACACCTTCAAATATCTTTAAATTCCTTGAAGTTATGGAAAAGTTTTAGGAATTGTGTTCCTCCCACATGCAGATCAGAACTCACTGGCTGGACACCTAAATGCCTCCTCACATAGTCATTGTGTGCTTTGGTATGACTCTTAATTTATATTTACTTTAAGCATGCTTTCTGGGTATATACATATTAATATATACATATATGCATATGATATATATATATATATATGTGATCATGCATGTATCCTATATACATGACTTATTTTGTTTTGTAGTGTTGGGGACTGAACTGTACAAGTGCTTTGGCCCTGGCTCCTTCTAGCCCTATGGGTTATATTTTATTATAACTATAGGTGGAGTTTTCCTTCTGGTACTGATTTTTCTCTTTGACTGGATTTTTTTTCTAAATCTACTGATCCATTAATACATAGACCAAAATGTGTCACCCTCGTGAATTATGTGTACATGTCTCGTTAAATAGATTAGGACCCTGCTAGAAGTGTAGCAAATAGAATCCCTGAATTTTTATTTCTATTATTTGATACTCATTCTTTATAGCCTTCCAGTTTTTCAGATAATGTGTTTTCAAATGAAAGCAGTTGAGCAGCCATTTGGGTAGAACTGAAAACTGACGTAAAGGACTTAACACTGGAAGTGCATGCTCAGAAGCTGTGCAGGGACAGGTGTATACACTAAATTTTAGTAACAATGACGCTTAAAGAAGGAACTATAGAAGTAACACATCTGTGTGAAGAAAAAAACTTGAAGAAGAGAAATAACATTTTTCCGGTTTCCACCACTTTTAAGCAGGTTAATTTTTAGATGTTCTTTAGGAGAAAAACAGTCATTTTATCAGAAATACAGCATTTGAATGATAATAAAGATTAATGATGATCCTTCTTTTGTACTGTAATACGGAAGTATTAAAATCTCTATCAAATACCCACAGTAGTATTTCAGGATAAAGATATATTTTAAATGCCAAAGAACATAATTATTGGCTTTCTTTAGAATTGATTTTGTTAAAAAGGTAGAATTGTGTCCGTTATGCACCTCTTGCTGGAATTATTAGTGAATATGATGTCTTCTTTTTTTTTTTTTTTTTTTTGGTTTTTTGAGACAGGGTTTCTCTGTGTAGCCGGGGCTGTCCTGGAACTCGCTTTGTAGACCAGGCTGGCCTCAAACTCAGAAATCCACCTGCCTCTGCCTCCCAAGTGCTGGGATTAAAAGCGTGCGCCACCACTGCCTGGGGATGTGTTACATTTTTGATATTAATGTATTTGTAGTATAATCTTCAAGTGCTTTGGCTCAGTGGTGGAGTGCCTGCCTCCTTCCCATGGACACACTGTTATGTACTGAATCTTCAGTGCTGCCAAAAATAAATTGAATGTTTTTTGTGTAGAAAGATTTTGAAAGTTAATCTGTTTCTTGACTATTAATTGCAGTGGTTTCGGTACTTTAAGGCATTTAACTTCGAAGGTTTTAATGTGTCCATCTTCCTTCTTAGGCTACAGGTTGAGTCCGCAGACATTAGCTGCAATTGTTAGACGCTACAGCAAGAATGGCCGGATTTTCTTTGATGACTATGTTGCGTGCTGTGTGAAGCTCCGCGCCTTGACAGGTACTCAGCATTTAAAAGTGGACTCAATTTATGTGACTATTTTTTGTGAATAGTGTTTTTGTTTTTTCAGGAAATTTATAATAGCATTTCTCATCTTTATTCACTATAATATCTAAATAGTCTTAAATATTTAAAATATGAATGTAAATAGAGAAAATTGAGATTGCACAGTTTCATAATGCTTTCATATTTCAGTGTCTTAGAATATTAAAACACTTAAGATACTGTCAGTCTTAATATCATAGACATTAGGTATTGGGAATTAATAGGTTTTCATTTATAATTCTAAAACATAATTTTTATGTGTGAAGATTTCTTTAGACGAAGAGACCACTTGCAACAAGGGATTGTGAATTTCATGTATGAAGATGTAAGTATTCTGAACACACCATAACATTTGTAATTTGTTGTTACTTGTTGAAAAAATTACATGGTGGAACCAACAAGGTGGCTTAGCCTGTAGACCTTTGTCACCAATCAGATAATCAGAGTTATACTCCAGGGACCCATTTGGTGGAAAGAGGAAACATTCTCCAAAAAAATTTTCTCTGACCTCCACATATGCTCCATGACATGAGGTGATGAGCATGTGTGCATGTACGTGTGCGTGCGTGCGTGCGTGCGTGCGCACACACCCACACCCACACACACACACACACACACACACACACTCTTCTCTCTCTAAATTAATCAATAAGTATATAAATGTAATAAAATGTTGAAAAACATTAACCGATCCAGAACAGAAACACTGAAAATAATATATTTGGTGGCTACCTTATTGTCTACATTTTTCATTAATGCAAACATAAGGTAAATGAATCCTATGGCAGATGAAAATCACATGTAGAGGCACATGACTGGTGATTGGGGGTTTATTTTTCCAATTGTTTTGGTGGTAACTACAAGCATGGTTGATTAAATGGTAAGCTAATTTTTATGAGGAGCTGTTAACTTGTGATTATCCTTTCTAAGAGAGAGAAGAGAGTATTTTCAGTCAGTGACGAAACGTGAAGCTGCTGGCTTTCCATTTCCAGTACTCTCCATGAACTCAGTCCCAGTTGCTTGTAAACTGAAGCCATAGCAAGTGGTATTTCATATGTACTTTCACGCTACAGACGTTTAGGGCTGGATTGATTCTGTTTCTAATGGATGGGATAGACAATACTTTAAAATACAGGTTTGAATTATAAGTCTTGAGCAGTTTCATCTTCTTATGATAAAAGTTCTCATGAAATATAGTTAATTTAAAACAAATACAAACCATTTGCTGTTGCCATGTGATAACGCTCCTCATGTCTTAGTTTTTGCAGGGCACTATGACAATTTGAAAGCCTAGCGTTCCAAAGGCGGAGACAGGCTGCGAATCCTTCTGCTTCATTGAAACAGACTGGACTACCTAAAATTAAAAGCTCTCGGAACTTTTTGTATACCTTCCTGTGAAAGCTCCCCCATTTCTGTTATTTAACCTTAAAGCACAGTTCAATGCAATAACTTTTTTATTTGGAATATATTATTTTTGGAAAAGTTATGACATTGCAGATATATGCACGCTCTCTTGAAATGTTGCTAATGGTATGTAGCTAACTGATACCAGCATACCTGAGCCTTAGTTCTTAACAATAAGCATATCAGAATGTAGTCACATGACAGATTGTCTATGAAGCCAAATAACGAAAGTCTAGATAAAACTTTTATATTATCTAAAGACTACAAGTTCTACTTTTGACTTTGCTTGTGCCTGTGGGTGTTTCTGGGACTGAGTCAGAGGGGACATCTGTACTTTGTGCTGTCTTTGGGTTTTGATTCTACCATCAGAGAGCATAGCACATGTTGTTGGCCAGTGAATGAGAGAACCTAAGGCTCCTAAGACTTTATCCTTCTTTGCGTCTGTCAGCCTTTAATGGTAGGTATTCTTTCACCTTTTTATTGCATTGTTTATTTTCCTACAATATGTTTTATTGTCTTCCACTATTGCTTTTGTTTTCAGCGTCTTTGTTTTTGTTTAGCTGTGTTTTGTGAGACAGGGTCTTTCTACATAGCCCAGTGGGACACAAACTCTAAACCTTCTACCATGTGCCCGATTGTTTGCAGAAATTCAAGACTTGTACACCCTTGACCATACTAAAAATTTAAAATGAAGATGCCTTTCTCTTTGATTAGTGAAGGCAAAGATAGCCTAAAATGTCAACTGTCTTTGAATCAAGCAGTTTTGAGGAGTGGCACATTTTAGTGATGGGTCAGCATTCATTCACGTTTGTTTGATTAAGAAGTCAGGTCCTGCTCCCAGATAATGGCCACAGTTTATAAAGAAAACCAAGTAATCTGCCTCTGTTCAGAATTTCTGTGTTGGATTGGTAGTATGGACTAATTTGTGTGTGTATGTGTTGTGTGTGTGTGTGTGTTGTGTGTGTGTTGTGTGTGTGTTGTGTGTTGTGTGTGTGTATGTTGTGTGTGTGTTGTGTGTGTGTTGTGTGTGTGTGTGTATGTGTGTGTGTTGTGTGTTGTGTGTGTGTAGTGTGTTGTGTGTGTGTGTGTTGTGTGTGTGTTGTGTGTGTGTGTGTACCAAGAAGTGTTTTTTTTCCTTTTTTTCTTTTATAATTTTCCTCCTCTTCCTCCTTCCTTTCCTTTTCCTCCTCTTTTCCCTCCTTTTCCTCTTCCTCCTTTTCTTCTTCTGCCTCTTCCTCCTCCTCCTCTTCCTCCTCTTCCTTCTTCTTAAGCTCCATAAGCAGCATTTCTGGTGAAAATTTCTATAAAGATTTCAAGTAGTTACCAGGTTCTTTGCATTAAGTTGTCTAGTCTAAGATGTCAGAGTTAATTTAGTTTCTGAATTTTCATGTATTTTAACTGAATATATTCTAGCTGAATTCAGATGCAAATAGATATAATTTTAGTTTAGCTGGTGACCAAATTAAATATTTAAAAAAGAACTCCATGATTTTTAAAAATATTTTTTAAAGAAAGCTCCACAAAAGTGCAACTACTTTTATAAATGCAGAAAACTTAAAATCAGCTTTTACTTCAAAAGATCCTGGAAAGGAAGTGATGTCTAATCACTTTGACATGGATTAATATGTAACTTCCTATCAAATCTACTTGGTCAATTTTATAAGAATAGATCAATGAATAATCCAAACATATTATCCTCTGACAATTTGTTCATGACCACAGAGTTAGTAGCCTGAAGGAACATTCACAGAACCATTGAATGGACAGAATCTGAAGCTGTTACAGAAAACAGAAACCACATTATGATGCTGTAAGTCATTGAGCAATGTACACTTTTAATGTATAAGTGCTTTTATTTATACAGTAAACATGTCTCCATGTCATTTTGAGAATTTTTTAATAAACATTCAAATAGCTTGCTGTAAAGTTTTGTATCATACAAAATTTGTTACATATATACTGTAATGAGATGCTTCAGTTCAGACAACGGTGCATTAATTCAGCTATTATCTAAAAGATTGCCAAATGGTTAAATGTCAGGTATTGCACTTCTAGTTTGAGTGGCAGTTTACACATTTTAAATTACATCAAGGGAAAATCAATACTATGGGAATCTTGATTTGGTCCACTTTAAATGTATTTTAAGGACTGTACTCATTAACCTATTTTAGGCATGCATTCAGAAAAAGAAAGTTAACAAATATATATTCAAGTTATATATTTATTTCCAGAAAAGGCATCTAGCCTGGAAGAAAGTAGAATTTATCAAGGTAGTTTAAACTCTGTGCAATTAAAAAAATAACAAAATCATTTTGTGATATTTCTTTAATTAAAATATACAAATCAAGTTCACTTGTAATCTTATGATATTACTAATTGAACAAAGAAAATAAATACTATTTGTGAGAAATGTGCTTTTTTTTTAATGTCCTTTTCTTTTTGACAAACTAAAGTGGATATGTTTGCTCTTGTTTCGTTAACAACCTCCTGTAGATTTGATAGGAATAGGTTTTTAAAGGTTTGGACATTGAACCCACTGCTCAGATTCCCAGACTGCTTTCAGTGAGCACATCCTTTACTTAACAGGGAAAACACAACTGTGGCTCTCTTAACACTTTGGTACTTCTTTGAAAAGCTCTCATTTATGTAGTGAGTTAAGCTTCCTCAAATAAATGCTAAGGAATCATCTAAAATATGTCTTCAGAGTGTGTCCATAATACTGGAGGGTACAAATGCAAATCTAGAGTGTCGTGTGGCGAATGCAGAAAGTATTTTTAAATGAATACAAGTCTCATCAGTTCAAGACATCTCTCCATACAGTAGTCTAAAAATTTTGTGTAATTTAGAACACAGAGAAGAAAACTTTCTAGCAAAAGCAGTTGGAGAAATCTGGAAGCCTCCGTGACTCAAGACCTGTCTATCATTTGAATGCCAGGAACCCTGTGCTTTGAATCCCTCGTGTTACATTTGTTTTCACTTGTTTTTAAGCATGATTTCCCAATCTTACAAAGAAAAGAGCATAGGTTCTTATCATTCCTTTTATCCAAGTAGCTCCATGATACGCAGCTCAGTATATGAAAGCACAGGCTTGCTTCTCTCAATCTGAACATATGGTAAGTAGACATAGAGAGCACTTCTATCTCATTACCATACACCACAATCAGAAAATGCACAGGGTTTTTGCCCACGTGGTGGTCTTGTTATCGGGTGTGCCCCTTTATTAACATCATTTAATAGCTAGTTGGAAAGATGTGTGAATCAGGAATGATGGGTTTCCAATGCCAGTGTATTGGGGGCTGAAGTTTAATCTTTTCTCTAAGTACAAACATTTAAATATATAGATACATGCATATAACCATTTCGATGTAATTGTCTGTGTTGCTTATTTAGTTGTCTTATTTTTCTATGATTACTGAAATTTCAAAAGATAACTTGAGCAGAGTGGAAGTTACTGTTCTAGAAATATACTAATTAAATACTCAGGTTATTTTGG
>JAPYYD010000568.1:0-11804 GCA_028551405.1 Uromys caudimaculatus | reverse complement strand
AAGTGAAATCCGGAAGTTTCGGAGTTTTTATGTCCCCAGGTTCTTAGGCCCCGGATCCCGGCAGATCCGAGCGGGTCTGGGCGAGAGGTGCTGCTCCCCTCAACCCCACTCACGGCCCTTCCAAGTTCCTGGGAGGTTACCTTTCTATGGCGCTCATTGGCTACCGACTTCTGGCGTCCCAGGCAGACGTTTCTGCCTGCGAGTGAAATCCGGAAGTTTCGGAGTTTTTCTGTCTCCGGGTTCTCAGGCCCCGGATCCCGGCAGATCCGGGCGGGTCTGGGCGAGAGGTGCTGCTCCCCTCAACCCCACTCACGGCCTTTCCAGGCTCCTGGGAGGGCACCCCTCTCTGGTGCTCGTTGTCTACCGACTCCTGGCAGCGCAGGCAGAGGTTTCCGCCTTTCTATGGCGCTCGTTGGCTCCAGGCGAATTTTTTTACTGATTGAATTCCACTTTGTGTTTCTTTACTTGACTGTAACTATATAGTGAGGGAGATGTGTGGGTCTGTAACACCAGCCCAGTTCTATTAAGTCCGTGCTTACAAAAGAACTCAGAGAAGCATCACTCCCATTTTACTACTAACTCAGCTCCATTTCTTCCTTCCCATACCCTACCCCCAGCATCTCTAAGTAATCGACATCTATTTTCTTGTTTATCTTTGACTCTATTTCTCTTACACAGATGTATATTTCTCACATTTTTTTATCCATCTTTCTCACATGACCCATGCTAGATACACTTTTGATGGCTTTGTTTTTGTTGTCGTTGTTAGTTTGCCACTTAGTAAGATGCAGAAATTACTTCATCTCCACTCATTGAGATTTTGCTCATTCTTCTTCACAGGAACTTGGTGCTCTCTTGTATGTATTAGAAGCTATTCAATTACTATCTTATGCATCAGAATTTAGGTTGCTCCTGACACCTTACAATTATAAATAATGCTGGGACACATAACTCCACTCTATTATTGTGCTTTGAGAAAGTCTTCAGAGTAGATTTCTAAAAATGACACGCAAGTGACTATGCTTTGTATCAGTCTGACCAACTTGCTTCCCAGTGGTTAAGCATCTCCACTGTCAACTGGATTTAGAAACACGTGGAAACACCTCTGAGTGTATCTACAGAGTGTATCCAGGAAGATTTGACTAAATATGGGGACAGGACCCTGAATATGGACAACGCAATTACATAAGCTGGGGTACCGATACAAACAAGCAAACAAACGAAAAACAAAGAGAAGGAAGCTGACTATCAATATTTATCTCTCTCTCTCTGCTTCCTGACATGATATGATCAGCTATTTCATGCTCCATCAGCTATGCCTCCCTACCAGAGTGACAAGCTGTGTCTCTTCAAACTGTGAGACAAAACAAAACCTTCCTTCCTTCCCTCCTTCCGTCTATCCATCTGTCATTTTAGTCAGGTATTTTCTCACAGCAACAAGAAGAAAGACTAACACAGTGACATTCTTACAAACTTCTACCAGAAACTTAGGAAGATGTATCTGTTCTCACAGCATCACTAACAGAACAGAACATGCTTCCTAGCTTCTACATCTGACCAAAACTTGTAAGCAAATTTGAACATTTTTCTTACACTGACATTATTTTGCACTTAGAGCTTGTTGATAGTCTTCACCACCTACATTTGACTATGAAGTCTTGGTCTTTGTCTCTTTATCGCTATATGCCCTGTAGACACCTATCTAGAAAATATGTCTGTCCAGTAGTTTGTCCTAGTTGGGCACTTGTATTTTTATTCAGTCAGGAAAGACTTGAAAAAAATTTTTTTGTGTACTTACATTTCTCAGTCTGTGCTTTTGTTGAGCTTGACTTCCAAGTCAAAGCTAAAGAAGATTTCCTTATGCTGCTTTTCAGGTAAAAGAAGAATTTACTCATGTTTTCTCTCATGTTTATAGTGCTCTTTTTTTTTTTTTTTTAATTTAAGCCTCTAATCTTTGGGGATTTATTCTTGTGTACGCATGGTGTGAGAAGACGTGGGTCTAATTTAATCCCCTTCCAAATGGCTACCTTGTTGTCAAACATTTATGAAAATGCTCAGGGATCATAGACAAGATGCTATTTACTAAGCTGATTTTTAAATCTATAAAAATAAAGGGATTATGAGAATTATTAACAGACAAAATAATTTAAAAGATAAATGCATTTCGAAAAGCAAATGGATGAAGCTGAACAAAGCAAGCCATGCTCTGGAATGTGTGCAAAGAAAGAATATTTATTTCTCAAGGGCTTGTCAGCAGTGTTGGGCATCAAGGCCTCGTGCCCACAAGGTACGGGCTCGTCTATTGAGCTCCACCCACAACCCACAGCCATTCCTAGAAAGATCACTCTTAAATGTGTACCAACTGCCATGCCCTCTGGCTGTTCTTCTAATCTAACAAAAATGCCATGACTCTCACCTGACCCCTGAGTTGGTTTTGAAAATCATTTATTTATTTGTGTTTCTGGAATTGTTTTGCATTTCATCCTACAAAGTCAGAGGCAGAATCCAGAGTTTCAGGCCACATTTATAGAGGCATCCGTATGTCCCTGACATGTTTTATGTTCTTAGGAGAATAGCTGGATGGAGCACTAATCCAAATCTTCCTCCCAGCTGCAAGGTTTGATCCCTTGCTTTGGGCTTCTTACATGTTTACCCCTCATTTCTATTCTTTTAGAAAAACTTCAGCCACTGAAAACACCCATTTGTCCTCAAGAGAAAAATTCTGAGACAGGATTATTTTTTATCCTGAATGATTATGAGAACCCGGCAAAGCAGTTCCAGGCTTCAGAAGCCACTCAATTCCAGGTCAGTCCTGGGTACTTTTCCACCTGCCACCCGGCTAAACATTGACAGATGAATCGTTCGATTTCATAAACACTTGATATTAATTACACAGTAGATGATAAATCTTGTTATATCAGTTTGACATTTAGGAGAGGCTCCAGAACCCAGCTTTTAAAGGTGTGTAAAGTATGTAGATTAAGTCGCTAGGATTCCTACCGAAAGATTTATCCACGCCTCTTAGCCGTTGGGATCTGTGAGTCAGCAGAGTCTACACTTCATGTTTATGAAATGCTTTTCCTCCAGGGAGTTCTCCTCACATTCATTATCTCATTAATCACCAGCTATTCCCTGGGAGAAAGGAACACGGGGAAGCATGCATTCTATCAGCTGACTCCCAGGAGGGACTACCCAGATGGCGAGGAGAAAAATAATTTCCTTGTCTGTAAAATGAGTCCTTCGGCTTAGCCCATGCCTTTTGCCCTCGGAGCTAGGTAAGGATGAAATATTTGCAAGTTTCTTTATTCCTCAGGAGAAAGTAACTGCATGTAGCTACTCCAGCAAACTATCAGAGGATCTGCTGCTGTGACCGGGGTGAGAATCGTAATAAGGGCTAAAACGTGCTGTGTGGGCCTACTACCACGTTGTGCCTCCATACACTTATTTCTGGTGGATCATTGTTAGAATCCCAGTCAGCAAGGCTGCCACAGGTTCTCCTGTTCTTGAGCATGTTGGCAGGCTCAGTATACATACAAGAAGATAGAATTGATTGACACTTGGGATACTATCTTTTCATACAAGGTTTATTTACTCCTGTTAGACATCATAAGAAGAAAACACTGGGGCAGGGGTTGAGGGGCGGCACACGCCTTTGATCCCAGCACTAGGGAGGCAGAGGCAGGCAGGTCTCTGAATTTGAGGCCTACCTGATCTACAGAACAAGTTCTGGGACAACCAGGGCTACACTGAGAAACCTTGTCTTGAAAAAATTTTAAAATAAAATAAAAAAATAATAAGGAAACTATAGAAGTGTACCAAATACATGACAGCTGATAGAACACCAGTGCACAAGTATGCATGCGTGTGATCGTGTGCACACGTGTCAAGACCAGAGGGTAACCTCAAGTATTGTTTCTTGAGTGCCATTTACCTGGTTTGTTTCTTTTGAAAAACAGCCTCTTACTGGTCTGAAACTCACCAAGTAGGCTAGGCTGGCCAGCAGCCAATGAGCCCCAGATATCTGCCTATCTCTGCCTTCCCAAATCTGGCATTATATGTGCTTGCTATCATACCTACCTTTTTGTTGTTGTTGCTTTTAAGCAAGTTCTGAGGCTGTATCTCAGGTCTTCCTACAGGCCAGCATAATACCACTGAACTGTTGCCTCCAAATGCCTTCAAATGTTTTGAATTTTAAAGCCATGTTCTCTCCACCACATGGAATGACCACCAGCAGACATGTTTCATCTTAATTCCAGTGAATGTCAACATTCCAATCTAGGAATTCTGAAACTGGGCCCGAATCGCCATTTGTAGATCCTGCATCTGTTCGTAGAAGCACTGTCTTGAGACAATGCTGGTACAGTGCTCTTACTTCATGGAAGAGGAAAGACAATTCTACTAACCAGGAAGGGCAGTTCTGGGGCAGCGGAAGACATGCCAGCAGGGCTCATGGCCTTGAGCCTGGGGAAGAAGGTATCATGGCTGTTACTAAAATACTCAACAGGTTCAAATTACTTTCTTACTCAATGCCATAAGCTTTCAACTTTGCCTTCTAAAAGATGCAACACACTTATATAAGTAACAGTAGTTTTTATTTTTGCAGCAATGGTGATTGAGCAGAAGACTTATGCACTCCAGGCCGGTGCTGTACCCCTGAGATACATCCCCAACCTGTGACAGGGTGTACCCCTAAGATACATCCCCAACCTGTGACAGGGTGGATTCTTCTGCTATATCAATTTCCAGCCAATCTAAATATCAGGATTTGGGGTAGGGAGGCCTCTGCCAAAGTTAGGAGGAAGCCCTTGGTTAGGTAAGTTGGCTGTGGGTGTCAAGTAGTAATGAAAGTCTGTATGTTCACTACTAAATAAAGCCAAGCCTCACTAGGCCCTAGTACTTCTTCACTAGAGCAAACTTCGTGAAAATTATAAACCGTGTAGGTTAAGAAAATTGTAAATAAGATTCTCTTCTACCCTCTTGGTGCAGGATGACGTAAGAGTGCACACATCATTATTACGGGCTGTACTGTATGCAGGATTCTCCCCTCCAGACAGTATCTTGACAGCCACAAGCAGTGACCCTGCTTGGTGGTGATTAGTTAAACCTCAGTAGTAATCCTATGACCCACTCTCTAATCACGTGAAACATTTCTATATATGAGTTCCTTTGGGCTGCTGTGACAAAGTAATACACTAGAATAATTCATAAAGGAGAGAAGTTACACACTATAGTGGCACACACCTGTAATGGTGGCACTTAAGAGACTGAGGCAGGAGAGTTCTTTGTCTGCCTCGGCTACTGGTTGGTATCCTATAAAAACAAACACAAACACAGAAATTGGGGGCTGAAGAAATGGCTCAGCAGTTAAGAGCACCGACTGCTCTTCAGAGGACCCCGTTTGATTGTCAGCACACACATGGCTGCTTACAACCAACTGTTACTCCAGCCACAGGGTATCTGTCTTAGTGTTCTATTGCTGTGAAGAGACACCGTAACCATGGCAACTCTTATAAAGGAAAAAACATCTCATCGGGGCTGGCTTATGATTTCAGGGGTTTAGTTCATTATCATCATGGCGGGAAGCATCATAGCATGCAGGCAGACATGGTGCTAGAAAAGGTGCTAAAAGATCTACATCTCGATCCACAGGCAGCAGGAGAAAAGATTGAGAGAGATGCTTCCTCCAACAAGGCCTCACCTCCTAAAGCACCACTCCCTGTGGGCCTTTAGGGGTTACTTTTATTCAAACCACCACAGGATACAGACTCTGTGGACACCAAGCACATATATGATGCACAGACATACTTCCAGGTAAAACACCCATACACATAAAATTAACGAATTACAGAATTCATTATTTAAGGTACTAGGAATCCGAATCAAGAAACCATCAAGACTGGGGCCAGTGAGGGCGGCCTGCATGTCCAAGCTGAATCTTGGGTTGGGGATGTAACTCAGTTGGCAGAGCATGTGTCTTAGCATGCCTGAAGCCAAGTTGGATCTGTAGCACCACATGAGCCCAGCATGGTAGCACACGCGCATAGCCTGATCATTCACAAGATGGAGGCAGAGAATTCAGAAGTTCGACATCATTCTTGGCTACATAATGACTCAAGGACAGCCCAGGCTACATGAGAGTCTGTTTTTTTTTTTTTTTTTTAAGAGGGTGAGGGAGAGGAAGAGGGAGAAGGAGAGGGAGAAGGAGGAGGAAGAGGGAGGAGGGAGAGAGGAGGGAGAGGGAGGAGGGAGAGGGAGAAGGAGGGAGGAGGGAGAGAGGCGGGAGAGGGAGGAGGGAGAGGGAGAGAGAGGGAGAGGGAGGAGGGAGAGATTGATAAGTTCTAAGAAATGTAGGATCAAGACTTCAGTAGGGTGCTGTCAGGTGTGGACAGCTCTCCACTTCTAATATAGTGCCTTAGGCTTAGGCTGAGGTGTAGCTCCATTGGCAGAGTGTCTAGTATACACAAGATTCTGGGACCAATTCTTAGCACTGCAGAAACCAGGCATGGTGGTATACACCTGGGATCCCACCACTCAGGGAGTAGGGACAGAAGGATTCAGAACTGAAGGGTCATCCTCAACTATGTAGGAAGTTAAACCAGCTTGAGCTACATAAGACTCTATTTTATCTTTTTTTTTAAGATTAATTTCTTTACTGGCCGTTACATGCATGTAAAGGCCAGAGGACAGTGTGAGTTGGTCCTCTTCTTCTACTGGGTGAGTTCAGGGGATCGAACTCAGTGGATGTGGCTTGGTTGCAGGCTCCCTTATCTGCTGGGACACCTCACCAGCCTCAAGATCCTGTTTAGAAAAATTTAGCTAGAGCCTGTCGTTCCATCATCCAGAGGGGAGAATGCTGCCCTTAGATGGTGGAAGGAACTGGGAAGGAAAGGCAGCTGTCAGGACTCTTGTTACAAAGACATCAGGCTCTGCCCAAGGACCCTGCCCAGGAGATGCCCACAACCCCGCCTTCTCACACTGCTAACTGCACTAACTTTTTCTTCTGAAGAGTTAGGATTCTTGCTTTGCCTTAATCATTCCCGGAAGCCTTGGACGTCAGCACCAAATGACAGGACTGGCTTCTCCCTTCACCGACTCACTGTTTCTTAAGCTATACGCCAAACCCATGTGACAAACGGGAAGACCTTCCGAATGCCCAAACTGCCCATAAACCCCTTTCTGGGGTGTTGTTACCCACATCGCCAGCCCATATACCAGCCAATAAGCACCACGCTTGGCATTGCCATCTACAGACAAGATACCTTTGTAGGCTACAGCATCTCCTGAGTGGGGAGACTACAGCCAGGGCCAGAGCTGGGAAGAAAACAGGGCTGTTGTGACAGTATCTCCATAGCCATCAACACAGAAGGGCATCCAGGAGATTGGGCTATTATCAAAAGTACCATGTTTGCAAGGTGTACTGTTTTGATGACAGCAGAGAGCTAGCTCTTCAGATAATCGCTGATCACTACCTTGCTCACCCAATCTTTTATAACCCAAATATCACCTAACAGGCAATTCCCTCTTCCACAGTCCCTAAGAGGCACACAGGTCTTTGATGCAATACACACCAGCTTAGCTCCATATTCACTTCAAAGCTGTGCTAGTCTGTCCCGCGTGCTTTCTGTTCTGGCACTCGGTCTGCTTTCTGAATGAGCATGAGAGTGCCAGTTTATCAACATTAAACACTGCCGCGCCGTTCAATCACCTTTGTCGATAGTTTTCTTTGTTGGCTCTGGCACTTTCTCCACAGGCTTTTCAGCATTCCTGGGAGACGTTTGCATATAATGACGTGCAGAAACTGACAAGATAGCATGGAGCATGTTGAGGCTGTGTTTGCACGGATTCAGGATTATCAGGGGGAAAAGCTGAGACTTCCCTGGAACACGGTTCTCAACTTTCACCCGTGAAGATGTGCACAAACCAAACAGCTCCAGTGAGACAGTGCAGCCCCCGCCCCCAAGGAGCTTTCCTTGTACAGAGTGAATATGGAGCAAAATCTGCAATTCCTTCTAAGGCAAATATTTGCACGGTAGGATCAGATGGTATGATGTGCATGTTACCATAGGAGAGAAGAAAACGATACAGTTCAACAGGAATCAAAGTAAGCAACAGAGTAAGAGACGGAGAAACTTCAGTTCTTGGGGGGGTGGGGGCAGCTATTAATGTTCCCTAATCTATTTCAAACAAATAGGTGTCAGTGTCATGGATTAAATGGGTAAAATAGATACATCTGTTGAATGAAATGCCATCTACCTGGACTGACAGTATCCACATTTGAAGCGTGTGAGCGTGTCAGCACATTCTGTCCACTCGTTCTACAAGACTTAGACTTAACCAAGGGCCAAAGAGACAGCTCAGCAAATCAAGGCGCTTGTCACCAAGTCTGACTTCCATTCCTAAGACATGACAGAAGACTGACTCCGTCAGGTTATCGCCTGAGCCCACACACAAATAAATAACTTTTAAATGTAACAGGAGATTGAGACTGGATTGGTTTGTTGTTGTTTTTTTTCTTATTTAAGTAGAAGCCACCAGAAATGTGAAAGGAAAATGACAAAAGACATAAAGCATCTGCAAAGAAGATGGAGGGGGAGGGGAAGGAGGAGGGGGAGGGGAAGGGGAGGGGGAGGGGAGGAGGAGGGGGAGGAGGAAGAGGAAAGCAGGTTTTCTAGCTTCAGCTCACTACCAAATCAACAGTATGAAAGGCTTTATAAAAGAACTGATAGTGGCTGGGTAAGGAGAGAAACTAAGAGTAACCAAGGAAAATTGGTAGCTGGATTTGCTGACCTCAGAATGGCCTTTTGTGATGGAAGTGCCTGCAGGCTGCAAATGGGTCCTTCCCATTGGATTAGACTCGAAGGCACAAGAAGACTTTCTCAGCTGCTGCAGATGTGTGTGCACTAATGTGGGGGTCTGCGTCCTCAGAGACTCTGACTAACTTTTATGCTAATTACCTTGTGATTTTGACCCAACCTCTTGTAGGCTTTCTGGAGAATAATGGGAAGAGATGCCCTACAAGGGAAGTCTATTCCACCATGATTTGGGAAGGAAAAGGGGCCACAGCAATTCATGAATATGCAACTCCCATCATGAATATTCATAAAACCTTCTTCAAGATCCACAATGCAGGACCACTGAGCTGCTCACTTTGGGACAGTTGGGAGCTTTATTTCCCCACTGAGAAGAAAAACTGTGTCTCCTTACCATGAGTTTGGAGGGTGGTTTTCAAGAGACGTTTAGAAATTTGACATTCTAGAGTGAGAAGAATACCCTACCTCAAGGAGACAAATCAAAAAAAGCCCAGGCTTAAGCAGTAGCAATACCTGAACCAATAAAAATGCCTGGTGTTGCCAGCCAACCAACATTCCAGGGTCTGGAATTACCAATCAACCAAGATATTCCAGTGTGGGAACAAATGGCGAGGGGTAGAGTGAAGTACCGCGTGTCTGCCCCAGGCTCGGCCGTTTGTCCTACCACAGTCCTCCGGGCAAGTGGGGGCTATGTGAAGCCACAAGGACACCGCCCGTGGGTGGGGGAAGGAGCCGTTCCTGGGGAACGCCACAGCCAGCTCTGGAGTTCCCAGGCTCTGGACATCGCAGATGTCCAGATGCCGCAAGAGAGCTGGGAACAAATGGGGCCCGCAGAGTGCAGCTGGCGTCCTACCACGGGACCCGGTTGGCGACTTGGGACCCAGTTGGCGACTTGGGCTGCTTTGGCTTGGGCGGAAGTCTGCTGCGACTGGAAAAGCTGAGATGGCTTCGACAGGAGGGTAGACGTGCGGCTCATTAGGTGAAGGCCGGTTCCATCGTTTCCGACGGCAGATGAAGATGAATAGAGACAGTCCATAGTTCTAAGGTGTTTATTGACATGTGGAGAATGGCGTGGATGAAACCATACCTCTGCGAGGGGCGAGGTAGAAATAGTAACTGGGAAGGGGAGTGACTAAGTCTCTAGGTGTCTCATTAACATGGGGATGGCTTGGGCTGCATGGCCACGCCTCTACCTGTGGCAGGGCTTGGGGGGCGTGACCCTTGTTTACATGACCAAATGTCACAGACCTCTGGAGAGATATAGCCACATGTTAGAAGCTATATTCTAGGAGCTTTGGCAAATGTCTGCCATCCCTTATAGGCAGAAAACAGCCTATTGGGCCTGCAACATTCAAAACTTAGCTCTCCCAGAAAACAGACTGCCAATCATGGCCTGACATTCCAGGGCCTTGCATCTCCACTCATCTAAGACATCCCAGGGCTTTGACTTCTCTCTTCCTCACAGAACTCCAGGAAGCAGAAGTAAAGACAGAGATAAAGTTCTAAGACCCAAAGGAAGCAAGATACCAGACCACCCAAGCTGTGGGAGGCCCGAGCTCAAATCAAGTTCAGAGTGTTGGTTATCTCCTTCACCTGAACAGAACTTGTCACTAAACATCAGTGGAGAGACGTAATTTGCGGAGAATGATCAGAAACCCATCAGTGAAGTCTCTCAAGGGAGCAGGAAATCAGCAGGTGTGAAATGGCTGATGACTGTGGTGTAGAGATGAGAAGAAAAACATTGCATCTACTTCTGCCCAAATGCAGCACATTGCCAGGCTTATCAGAAATAAATTGTAATGACTCCTCTCTTTACCATGTGTAGTGGTTTGAATGAGAAACACCCCTCCCCCCAGGCCTTGAACACTTCTGTTGGTGTTATTTGAGGAAGTTATGGAATTTTTATAGATTTGCTGGTGGAGGCTCTGGGGGTGAAATTTGGGAGCTTATATGGTGGTTTGATAAGGGAATAACCTCCATAGACTCGTGTGTTTGAATGCTTGGTCCACAGGGAGTGGCTCTATTAGGAGGTGTTGGAGTGGATGGTGGCCTTGTTGGAGGAAGTGTGCCACCATGGGGGTGGGCTTCGTTGTCTCAGATGCTCAATGTAGTCCTAGTGTGACATTCACTTCTGCTCTCTGGGAATCAAGATGTAGAACTCTCAGCTCCTTCTCTGGTCTGTTGCCTGCATGCCGCTATGCTTCCTGCCATGACGATAACAGACCAGACCTCTGAAACTGTGAGCCAGCCCCAATTACGTGTTTTCCTTTATAAGGTGCAGTTGTCGCCATGTCTCTTCACAGCAATAAAACCCTAACTGAGAGACCCCAGTTCTAGTCTGCTGTTTCCCTTGGTGTGGTTGAAATGTGATCTCTCAACCTTCTGCTCTGGCTGCCTGCGGTTGTGCCTCCCTCACCATTGTGGACATTTAGTCCTCTAGACCCTAGAGCCAAAACAAACTCTTCCTTAACATGGCTTTTTAAAACAGCAGGATGTTGAGTCCAAGGTACAATTATCACTAATAAATCTTATGCAGGTCCATAATGAAAAACAGCAGGAAGGAGGACAAAAAGAACAGTATAAAAATGTATAGTTTGAAGAGAAAACGAGCACAAGAAAGTTTAGTGTCATGTGTGTTGAAAGAGAGGATGCCACTGATAAGACTGGTGCCATTCAGTAGAGGCCTTCAGCTCATTGGAATAAAAGGAAGGTGCCCCCAGGACAAGACCCCACCCAGCTCAGCTTCCAATTTGTGAAAGGAGAAAGCCTAGGGGTGTGCTGCTCCAGAAAATAACAACATAAAGAGCAGCTGCAAATGTGATTCAAGGGAGCAAGAGTCAACCATGATATAACATTCCTCTGACTTTGATGACATGAAAAATGCAAGTTGTGGATCCTTCAGCCATGGTTTTAGGCAGCTGCTGAGGCCAGGAAATGTGTGGCATGGGGCCCCTGCAAGGAGGTGTAAGAGGCCATTAGATGGAGCAGTAAAAG
>JAPYYD010000565.1:0-14386 GCA_028551405.1 Uromys caudimaculatus | reverse complement strand
GGTCCTATGCCCAGAGCCAGGCCCAGCAGCAGCCAAACACAGCTTGATGGTCTAGAGCCCCAGTCAGGAACACAGGAGCAACCTGGAAATAAATTAAAACAGGCAGGATTCTCTGGGTGTAGTTTAAAGCATGTTAAAAAAAATTGCCGACAAATAGAATTGTATAGCAGCCTCAACACACCAGTGCAAGTAATTATATCAATGTGATGGCATTGATTATTTTTCATGAAACTCAGTTTCTTTCTGTCTCTGCTAAATCTTCTCTATGGTGATTCTGTAGTATGTATTCATCACACATACTAAGTGTGTCATCACTGAGGGTGCTGTGACTATGCACTGAGTTCCCCAGCTTCTCAGAAGACCCTTGAACTGTCTTTTGTTCCCGAAGCTCACTGACAACCCAGGCTCCAGAGAGGCCAGCCCAGCTCTTTGGCTAGGGTCTGGGCACTGTGATGTAGGATGACTTTAACCTTTAATGAGCAGTGTCGGAGAAGAAAGCCTAACAAGGTGGTGAGTGGGGCAGAGGAAACCAGGGGTTGTCAGGGGAGGGCGGCCAATGAACCTCACCTTCGACTCCTTCTCCAAGCCGGGTTTTCTGCTCAGGGACAGTGGGCTCTTTTAGGAAGCAGTGTTGTGTCAGCAGGCTGCATACACATCCCATCTTGCCATCCAACTCGTGTGGCCTCTCGGTCTCTCATGATTTCTCTGGGCATCTGATGCCTTGCCTGTGAAAGGGTTATGAATTTACTTTTTTTTTTTTTTTTAAGTTTACAATGAAACTGAGCTGAAGGTAGGGAGATGTCTCACACACTCCCAGCCCTCCGTCGAGCATAGCTCCCTCATTACCAACATCCTCAACCAGAGTGGCCTGTTTGTTGCGAAGAACAATCTCACATTGACACATAAATGTCACCCAGAGCCCATTAGGGCTCCCTCCTGGCCTTGTATATTCTACAAATTTAGAAGAAGAATTTATAATGACATCCATCCTCCTTTGTACTACCACACAGTGTTTGCGCTGGTTCCCAAATCCTTTGCGCTCCACCAATTTACCTGTCTGGGTTGCTATAACAACATTTAAGAGACAGGGTGCTCTGTAAGGAAAAAAAAAATTGCTCTCTCAAACTGGAGAGATGGCTGAGGAAGTAAGAGCATTTGGTGAACAAGTGTGAGAATCTGAGTTCAGATTTCCTCAGCCCACATAAAAAACGTGAGCATGGTTACGCACATTTCTGTAAGCCCAGTTCTGTGGCGGGAGGTTGGGGGCAGAGCCAGGAAGATCTCTGGGGCTCGCCGATCACCAGCCCAGCTCTAGGTTCACTAAGAGACTCCATCTCAAGGGAATGCAGCAGAGAATGATAGAAAAGGACACCCAGCATTCTCCTCTGGCTTCTGGTGTGTGCACAGGTGTGTGTACCTGCACACACACACACACACACACACACACACATGAGCTTGTATGCATATATGTTCTTGTGCAACACACACACATTAATTTCTCACAGTGACAGAAGCTGGGAAGTCCAAGGTCAAGGTACTGGCAGGGTCAGTTGTCAGGGAACAGCTGTTCTCTGTTTCAAGATAGTGTCTTATGACTGTCACTCTCTGGAGGAGAGATATACCGTGATATCACATGGCCAGGGTGGAAGGTAAGACAGTCCATCCTTCTGAAGGCTTTAGGATCTTAGTTCTATCCACGGCATAAAGAGCTCCTGCAGCCCTAACTGTCTCTTACAGGCCATGTGCTTAAGTCTATCATCTTACCCATGAAGACTCAACACTTGAACTTTGCAATAACCTATTCAAACCATAATTGATCAACTTGATTTAACAAATTTTTGGTAGGCACCTGTTCTGTGTTGGGTGTGGTATTTAGTGTCTCAAGTGGCACCTGAGACAGTTCTCAATTTCTTGACGCTTATGGTCCTTGTCTTAATTAGGGTTTACTGCTGTAAATAGACACCATGACCAAGACAAGTCTTATAAAGGACAACATTTAATTGGGACTGGCTTACGGTTCAGAGGTTCAGTTTATTATCATCAAGGTAGGAACATGGCAGCATCCAGGCAGGCATGGTGCAGGAGGAGCTGAGAGTTCTACATCTTCATCTGAAGGCTGCTAGAAGACTGGCTTCCAGGAAGCTAGGACAAAGGTCTTAAAGTCCACGACCACAGTAATGCACCTACTTCAACAAGGCCACACCTCCACTAGTGCAATGAATGGGAGTACTGAACAAGGAATTTTATCCAGCTCCACTAATCACAGACCCGAAGAGACGGCTGGGTAGGTAAGAGGACTTGGTGCCCAAGTGTGAGGATCTGAGTTCAAAGCTCCTAAACCTGCACCCAAAAAATCTCCTAAAACCCACAACAAGCACATCTGTGGTGCACGTACATATATGCAGGCAAAACACTCATAAGATAGTAGGAACCAGTCACGTGTCTTGATTAGGTCAGTCTCAAGTCCCACTGGCTTCTCGCTGGGTGCTGAGGGGTGCTCCCCCTCCCCTCTTAGGTGAGCCTAGCTTCAGTCATCTGAAGGTCCTGGAGGCTTGTCTTGGCTGCAGGGCTGCCTTCCACTGTTGGTGCAGGGTTTTTCAAGTGGCCATAATTAAGGTGAGACCTCTTGGTGTAGGAATCGACTGCCAGGTGCCACAGGAGGGGATGCTTAGCAGACAAATGTCCACTCAGTTGCCAAAGAAAGGGAAGGATATGAATGGACTTCTCGTGTGATTTCACTCCTTCACAGAAGAAGAGATTATTGGGTACTTGTAATAAACTCTTAAAGCTCAGGATACAATGAATATTTTCAATAGCGCTTAAAGCATACTTGATCCATTGTGGCTGGAGAGACAACTTGGCAGTTAAGAACACTTGCTGTTCTTCTAAAGGACTCTGTTTCAGTTCACAGTCCCCACAAGATGGTTCACAACTGTGACCTCAGTTCCAGAGGATCCAGTGCTTTCTTCTGGCCTCCCATGGCACCAGATACACATGTGCTATACATGCATACATACATACATACATGTAGGCAAAACACTCAAACATATAAAAGAAAAAATGAAAATCTGGGCTAGAGTGTTAGCTCAGCAGTTAAGAGAACTTGGCTGCTCTTCCTGAGGACCTGGGTTCGATTCCCGGCATCTATTAGGTAACTCACAACCATGTTCATTCCAGGTCCAGGTAATCTGATACTATCTTCTGACCTCTAAGGACATCAAGCACATTTGGTGCACACACGCATATATGCAGACAAAACACTCATAAAATAATAATTTAAAAAATTAGAACGTGCATGCACACAGACCCTAACCTCTGCTCCAGTGCCCTAAGGAGCACTGGGTCCTTCTGATCAGTCTCAGAACCATCTTTGCTCCAATTTGACTTCATACTATCTGCCATGCCAGAGGGCCTCTAATTTTAAGCCTTTTAAACTAATTTCAAATTTTTCTTGGTTTTTGGTTTAATTCAAACATATTACCTTATCCCTAAAGACACTTGACACCATTTTGCTCATATCCCAAGTCAAGAGAACAGAACACTATTTTAGACAGCATCCAGGGTGCCATGCCCCATGTGGCTCAGTCCTGGGATCCTGACTGGGTGTGGCAAGGGAATGGAGAAGAGACAGGCAGACACATACAGAAAACCCAGGGTGGCCTTGTGCCTTAACCTGGATCCTCAGGTGTGTTTGTTGTGTGTGAGGGGGAGCTTGCTACTCCCTGTGGAGATCTCTGTAGGCAACAGTCTCGCCTATAAACATCTGAGGAGAGGAAGCTGAAGTCTCCAGTTCTGTCACACTGGTCAATTGTTGGCAAAGACTGATCCTTGACCCAGAGGAAGGCTTTATCTTTCTGAGCCTAACCTGGGGACAGACTTTGCCAATTTCCCATGAAGCCTCGGTCCTTGACATGGCTATGCTCATACCAACAATACATATTCCCTCAGGCGTGTATCTGCTCATTCCACACTCTCTCGGGGTTTCCTTGACACCCCACATCAGGGAGCCCCCTTCCCCACTTTACTTAGATTCTAGCCAGACCATGACCATGGTCATCTCCACGCTGCCCTGTGACTCTTGCCCTGCACACTCGGCAGACAGCAGAATTCCACCTGATCAAGGAAACGTTCACGCAGCTGTGTGCGTCGGCAGCTCTCCCATTGTTCTGCATGTCATTGTCCCAATTATTACAGGGTTATTATAGGCTTTGAAGTCAGAGTGAGACAATATTAAAACAACAGCAAAATAACTGAAGGGTGGAATTACAGTATTGTGTTTTTAGCCCTAGATTAATAGAACATACTGTACTCATAGAAGAGACAAGAGAGTCAAATTCAGCTTGTTTATTGAAAACACGCAAAGGAATGGGAAACTGAATGACACTTAAGACCGGGCTCACTGGAGTGTTCAGTTCGACTGTGGTCTTGGATGTGTTCACAAGGCAGGCTACACAGGTCACTGAGCTCCTCTGTTTAAACACTGAAAAATGAGCTGGGTCTTCCCCGAGCCACCTACTTGAGGCCAGACCATGGCTCTTAGCTGGACTTTTCAAAGCTAGGCTAGAACTAGAATGGGTTCAAAGTCTAGACTTTAATGAAGGGATAGCAAGGCTATTCCACACAGGAATGGGAGATTAATTATATTCAGGCCCTTTCCTTTAAGGACTCTGTGGTCAGCTCTGATGGGTCCCACATCCACTCTTCCACCAGCTACTGGCAAGGAGAGTCTACTCTACAACTAAAGTCAGCACAGCCTTCTCCACCCAAACCACTTGGAAAAGGCATGAGCATAAAGCTAACCAGGATGCTGCCACTTCCAAGATCTCCTGCACTGTGCCTAAGCACCTAAGCCGACTCAGAGGAGTGGAAAGGGAGGCACTGTGCGATGCTGAGAGGGGAGGAAGAAGCTGAGATGGTGAGGAGAAGCTGACGTGGAGAGGAGCCATCACAACTGTGTCAAGTGCAGCCTGATGGAGGAGTAAAACTCCCGAACATTCAGGTTAAATGCTTTTCAGAGCTGGTTCCAGATAAAACTGCTCTCCGCACCGTTCTCCAAGGAGAAAACTAAAAAAAAAAAAAAAAGGTCAGACCGTCCCACACAAAGAACCCGTTTGTTTTATTTGTCCCACAGGGTCTCTTTTATCTTTATGAAAATTGCTTTTTAAGAGGTCCTTTACATTTCTAAATAAACTTTAGAATCATCTTGCCAGTTTGTAATTTTAAAAATAGCAGTGGAAATCTTGTTGATTTTGTGGTAACTGTGTATGTCACTCTGGGAAGAATTTGAGTATTAATGTTATCAGGTTTTTTGGTTTTTAATTATTGCCCATATTTTTGAGATGATAATATAATTAAATTATTCTCCCTTCCTTTTCTTCCTCCAGACCCTCCCATATGCTTGTCCTTGCTCTTTTCAAATTTATGAACTTTTTTCATTAATTTTTGCTACATACAAATATACGTAATACGCATTCCTAAATACAGAGGTATCACCTGCTTGGTCTTTATGTCTTAAGTATGTATGTGGTTTTAGGGTATTGGGTTTTTGTCTGGTGTTGGACAAACCACTCGGTGCTCTTCCCACTCTCAGAATTCAAGTCTTCTAGTACTTACACATGATATATCTTTTGATTTGCTTAGATTTTCTATAATTTCATTAATCTTTAATTCTCAGCAAAGAAACCTTAGACATGTTTTATTAGATAAATACTTCAGTGATTTATAGGTTCAGAGGCACCACTGGAAATGGATTTTTTTAAAATTTCATTTCCCAACTCTTGACTAATAGAAATGTAATTAATTTTTGTACATTAGCTTACTATCTTGAAATTTGGCTAAATTTATTCATAAGTTCTTATAACCATTCTACAAGTCCCCTAGGGCTTGCTACACAAACAATCAAATCGTTAGCTAGCCAGGAGTTTTGGTCTTCTCTGCCAAGGTTAATGCATCTGTTTGCTCCTTGCTGAGCTGCAGTCCTGCGGGCCTTGGTACAGGGCTGGGTAAACGTGGTGAGGGTGGGTATCCCTGCCCTGCTCCGGGGTGGCTGTGCAGTGTGGCTGGGCTTGCTTTCCTCAGGAGCCAGCCCTACAACCTCCGCCTCTTCACTGCGGTGCCCACCTCATTACTGGTAAGTCTGCCTGTGGACCCACATCTGCTGCTTCCTGTTTGTGACATCCTGTCTTTTTTCTCTCCTCCTTTTCCTCTTCCTTTGCTGTCTTTGGGAATCATTTAATAATTTTTGGAATATTTTAATTTCTGTGTTGATTTTTATCCATATAACTTTTTATTATGTCTAAATGATTGCCCTACTTCAGTGTGTGCCTTCAGTGTACCTTTATTTTATGTGTATGTGTGTATGCATGCTGCATGTGTGTGTGGGTACCTGTGGAGATCAGATTCCCCCTAGGCTCTCCAGTCCCAAATATAAATGTACCTTAGATTTTCTTTTTTTAACAAAGAATTATATAGTGTATGTGTATATATATATATACTGTAGCTATCTTCACACACACCAGAAGAGGGCATCAGCTACCATTACAGATGGTTGTGAGCCACCATGTGGTTGCTGGGAATTGAACTCAGGACCTCTGGAAGAGCAGTCAGTGCTCTTAACTGCTGAGCCATCCCTCCAGCCCCTAGATTTTATTTATTTATTTATAATTCATGTTTTCCACTTTAAACATAAGTGTCTTCCAAGTCCACACTGATTTTAACTTCCTTCATGGTTTTTTTTTTTTGGAGGGGGGCTGTATTTTGACAAGTATGACATTTGCACTTTATCAAAGTAGAATACTATACATTTTGTGGAGAGATGGCTCAGTGGTTAAGAGCACTCGCAGCTTTTGCCGAGGACCTAGACTTGGTTCCCAGGACCCACAGCCAGCCATGACTCCAGTTCCAGAGCAGTCAACACCTCTACTGACCTTCATGGGCTCCTTCACACACGTAGTTCATGCACATATGGTGCACACAAACGCATAAAATATTTTTACAAGTTAAAATAAACAGATATTTAGAACAGTTTTCATTTCCAGGAAAATTATGAAGATAGCACCAAAACTTTCCCATGTCCCACATCAAATGTGCCTTATTTTTGCATCTTCTGTTAGGATTGCACTGCTGCAATTGGTGGAGCCAGACATTTTCCGTAAGAGATGTCAGAGAAACAGAATCTTTGAAGGACTTTCTTCCTTGAACCCGTCACAGAACCTATTAGCAGAATCACGGCACCTCTGGTTTGGAAGATATTGGACTCTCTTTTTTCTTAATAGATTCAGGCCCATTCCAGTCTTCTGGTTCTCCTTGTATGTGTTTTAGGAGGTGTTTTACTGGCCTTCTTCTTTTTAGGTAGGATGTGTTACTTTGCTGCCCAGGCTGGTCTTGAACTCACAATGTCCCTGCCCTTGTCTCCCCAGGAGTGCTGGGATTACAGCTGTGTGCTACCGTGCCTGGCTTGAGTTAACCCGCTCATCTGTAGCATCAAACTCGAGGGCCTATTCCTTATTGTCCTTTAATGTTAGTGGAGTCAGCAGGTGGGGTGGCTTTTATATCTGATTATTGGTGTTTTGTGTCTTTTTCTCTTTTTAACTGATCAGTCTGCCTAGAGATCTATCAGTTTTATTGATCTCTACAAAACCTTGGTGGCTTATTGTCTTTCTTGTTTTCAATTTCTCTAATCTGTGTTACAATATTTGTTCCTTCTTCTTGGTTTAGGCTGCCTTTCTGTTTTAGTCTTCTAAGCTATCTTAGGTAATTGATTTTAGAGGTCTTCTCTTTCCTCCTGTGTAGTCAATACGATAGCTTCCCCTAAAAACATTGTGTTCCCTGCGTCTCACAAAGTTCGATTGATTGTATTTTCATTTTTGTTTAATTTACAATTTTGTTTAATTTAACTTAAAATTTAATATTTTTAAATGCTTCAAGACTTTTTCATTCATATATTATTGGGAAGTATATTGTTCAGTCTCAAAAATAACAGGGACTTTGTAGCTATATTTCAGTCAGTGATTTTCCCTTTTATTCATTGTGATCTAAGAACATGTGTTGTATGGTTTCTGTTCTCTTAGGTTCTAGGTGTGTTTCTGGAATGGACAGAGAATTCTTTTATGAATGCCACAGGCACACTTAGAAGAAAGTGTATTTTGCTGTTCCAAGAGAATATTTTAGAAATGTCAATAAGATCAAGTTGATTGATAGTGCCATTCAGGTCAACTCTATCTTTATTGATTTTCTGACTGCTTCATCTATCATGTCATGGAAGAGATGTGTAGACATCTCCATCTATAGTACTGCAGTAGTTAGATGCATTTCTCCTGGAGATGTAAGATCTCTGTATCATCAATTTTGTTTTTTATTGTCAAATGCATACATATTAAGAGTTGTTAATTAAACCCTTTGTCATTATGCAATGTCTGTCTTTGTTCCCGATAATTCTTCATCTTCTGAACTGCACCTATGTGTGTGTGTGTGTGTATGCATGTGTGTGTGGTTGTGTGTGTGTGTGTTGGATTGGGTTGTTTGTATATTGGTGTGCAGTTGCGCAAGTGTGTATAGACCCAGGTACATTTGTGTCCATGTAGAAGCCAGAGGTCAACCAGGTTCCCTAGGGGCTGCAACTGAGGTTGTACTGTGGCGACTTCTTTCTTCTTCTTCTTCTTCTTCTTCTTCTTCTTCTTCTTCTTCTTCTTCTTCTTCTTCTTCTTCTTCTTCTTCCTTCTCCTTCTCCTCCTTCTCCTTCCCCTTTCTCCTTCTCCTTTTCCTTCTCCTCCTTCTTCCTCTTCCTCTTCCTCCTCCTCTTCTCATTCTCATTCCTCTTCCTCCTCCTCTTCCTCCTCCTCTTCCTCTTCCTCCTCCTTGTCTTCCTCTTCCTCCTCCTCTTCTCATTCTCATTCCTCTTGCTCCTCCTCATCTTCCTCTTCCTTCTTCCTCTTCCTCCTCCCCCTCTGCCATCACCACCTCTGCCTTCTCTGAGACCTTAGGCCAGGCTAACTGGTCAGCAGCCTTCAGGAACCCACTCATTCCTGCCTCCCCAGCACTGGGATCACAAGTGGAACGCCACGCCCACCTTAGCACACAGATGCTAGGGATCGAATTCAGGTCCTCATGATTGGGCAGCAAGCACTGTACTGACTGAACCATCTCCCTAACCCTTGAAGTGAACCTTACTGAAAATTAATACAGGAATTTCACTTCTGTTGATTAGTGTTGACACTGCACAGATCTCTTCCATCCTTTGACTTTACTCTGAGTCTTTATATTTAAACTGTACTGTTTCTTTAAATATAGTTGAATCTTGCTTTTTATTGTTTAGATTTTTTTTTAATGTATGGGTGTTTTGCCTGCATATGTTCTGTGTACCACATGCATGCCTAGTGCCTGCAGAAGCCAGAAGAGGATGTCAGATCCCCTGGAACTGGAGTTACATTGTGGGCTGTCATGTACATGCTGGGATTTGAACCTGGGTCCTCTGAAAGAGCAGCCAGTGTCCTTAACTGCTGAGCCATCTCTCCAGTCCTGAATCTCAGATTTTTTATTCAACTAGACTCTCCTCTTTTTCAGGGTGTATTTAGACTGTTCCCATTTAAAATGATCATTGATAGAGTTGGGCTAACAGCTGTCGTGTTTGTAAAGGTTTTCTACATGTTGCATGTGTCTTTTGTACATTTCCCCCTATTTTATGTTTTTATAAATTTCTACTTATAATGAACACTTTGTTATTTCATTTTATCTCCTTTCTTAGGACATCAGCTATCTTTATTAAAAGTTTAGTTGCTACCCTAGGTCCTCTGTGCGCACCTTAAACTAACATAAGAGTACCTTCAATGCAGCTCTGCGCCACAGATGATGCAGGTACCTTGTACTAAAGAACTCCCTACCGTGGTGGCTTACATTACAAATGTCTCCATAGTCTCTGGAATGTCAGTACTTGGTCCTCAGTGGCACTGCTTGGGGAGGCTTAGGAGGTATGACCTTAGTTGGAGGAAGCATGTAACTAGTGGCGAACTTTGAGGGTTTAAAGACTCATGCCTTAAAAAATAATAAATAAATAAATAAATAAATAAATAAATAAATAAATAAATAAATAAATAAATAAATAAATGGCAACAGGGCTGGAGAGATGGCTCAACAGGTAAGAGCACTGGCTGCTCGTCCAGAGGACCTGAGTTCAATTCCCAGCAACCACATGGAGCCTCATAACCATCTGTAATGGGATCTAATGCCCTCTTCTGGCACGCATTAAAATAGCATACTCTTATACATTCAATAAATAAATAAATCTTTAAAGACTCATGGAATTTCTAGTTTGTTCTCTGTGCTTCGTGATTGTGGCTCATATGATGTGAGATCTCTGCTTCCTGGTCCAGCAGCCATGTGTCTGCTCAGCCACCATGGACTTTTATCTCTGGAACCACAAACTCAAATGAACTCTTTCTTCTGTAAACGGCCTTGGTCATGGTGCCTTATCGTGGCAGTAGGAAGTAATGATTACACATGTTCTTCTCAGCCTGGTGCCATTGCTGTGATTTCTCACATGCTATAATCAGCCAATGCATGGTTACCAATTCCATCTTAAACAAATGGATCTTTTATACCAACTAAGAATAAGAAAAGCTAAGGATTCTGCTTTACCTTCATTTATTTCTTCTCCAATTGCTCTTCTTTCTGTGCAGATGGAAGTTTCTGACCCGTATCAGTTCTTATTTTCCCTGAAGAACTATTACCATTTCCTGGGGGAGGGTCATTGGTGATAAACTCTCTAAGCCTTTTTTTTGTGAATGAAATTGTGTTTCTCCTTCACCTTAAACATATTTTTAAAAATTTATTTTCTTTTATGTGTATGAGTGTTTTACCGACATGAACATATGTATACCACATGTATACCTGGTGCCCACAGAGGTCAGAAGAAGGCATCAGATCCCAGGAAACTAGAGTTTTGGATGATTGTGGGCCACCATGTGGGTGCTGGGAGTCAAACCCAGGTCCTCTGCAAGAGCCATCCCCACAGCCCCGTCTCACTCTGAAGGATAATTTCACTCAATAGAATTCTAAGATGCTGTGATTTTTCTTCTGGTGCTTCACACAATTCTCTTCTTCTTGCACAGTTTCTGAGAAATTCACTGAAAATTCTTATCTGTTTGCCGGGATAGGTAGCACTCATTTCTTCTAAGGTTGTCTGTCTGTCTTGAGGGTTCCTTTGGAGTGTGGTAAGTGTGGTTTTTGCTGATTTCCCTGCTTGGTGGTCTCACATGTGTCATTTTTGGTCTGGTTTTCATTTAGAAAATTCTCTATCATTATTACTTCAGGTATTGTTTTCAACTCTGGTCTGTTCCCCCAACCCCACCCCTGGCATTCTAATTATATATATATATAATTCTGGTTTTTTTTCTCTTTGTATTCATCCCTCAGAAGTTTAACTGACCTATCTTCAAGTTCATTGTTCCCTCAGATGTATCTAGTATCTGATGAGGCCATCGGAGTCATGTATTGAATATCTAATGATAGCATGCTTTGAATATCAATCTTCCTGCTTCCTGTGTCCTGGTGACTCCGTCCCTCAGCTCGGATGATCTATTCTTGTGGGTTGTCTCCTTTGGCTCATAGGTCCCTTAACACATCAATCATAATTCTTTAAAATTCTCTGAGAGCTCCAGCAGCTGTGCGGTTCTTGGGTCTGGTTGATACCATTGTCTTCAGCCTGTTTTTTCCTGTCTTTAAGCAGACCTCAGAACTACTGTGTGGTTGTTGTCGGAAGTCAGCTAGGTAATATATGGTAAGGTTAACAGGCCTTCAGGGTGGGGGGGTCAATGTCAACATGGCTGGAAACTCCGCCTGTGTTTAGTATGTTCTGTAGGGGCCAGAGGCTTCAAATTCCTCTGATATTCTAATTTACATCTCTTCTTCATAAAGGATTTGTGTCTTCAGCTCTTCCAACTATGACTCCTTGTGATTTGGGGTAGTGGCAAAATGTCAGTCATATAATTCCTAGGTTTTGTCCCTGGCCTGTGATGTGGCTTTCCTTTCTTATCGCTGTGGCCACCTTAGTTGACAAGGGGCTTGAGAAGTGGATGTTTTTCCCAGGTGAGAAGCAAGACTCTGGTGAAGTCCTTTCCCTTGGACAGCAGGCCTTTGTTCTGGAGAATGAAATTATCATTATCATGACAGCTTCTTCCCCACTCCCTGCCAGAGCAATGTCACCCTACGTGAATGATCAAACCTTAACCTAATGGGACGAACAGACATCAGGTCCTCCCATGAAATACAGTGAGACTTCTGCCTTCCAAAAATGTTTATGACAGAGCATAGGAAGCCAGCAAAAGCACTCAGATTCAAAACAATTTGCCTGGACTGCTCAAAATTGTCAGTGGTGTTTTCTCTTTTTGAAGCAAAACCAAAAATACAACCTAAGGGGATTATTACAAATCTAAAAACACAAAAATGAATGGCAGTTAAATGCAAAATGTGATTGATCAGATACTAGATGATACGTGTGTGTGTGTGTGTGTGTGCGCGTGTGTGTGCGCGTGTGTGTACTTGTATACATATGCATATGTATCATATATACGGACTTCAGAAAACCTGATATGCACTATGTCTTGGATGACACTTTTATATGAAGGCTAAATGTCCTCAAAGTGGCATTAATATTGACATAATATTAATAAGCCTACCACATACGGTTCTTACTTAGCGTGTGATCTCTAGGATGAGGACGCGTCATGACTACAACCTAGTCTCAAGTGCTTAAAAGAGGCTCGAAGATGCCTGTGCATTTGTACGTGCACATTTGACTATAAATGTGGATGTAGTATCTGTGTGTCTACTTTTTTGATAGAGTACAAATGAGGCAAAATATTAAAATTTAGCTGAAATGTGAGTATTTGTTGTATTTGTCTTAATTTCTTGTGTGTGGGACTATGCATATGTCTAGGTCAGAGGTCAACCTCAGGTGTCACTCTCCGTTCTGCGTCTGTGTTTCTTCCTTTGAGACAGGATCTCCCACCATGTGAGCCACCATGTGTTTGTTGGGAATTGAACTCAGGACCTTTGGAAGAACAGTCAGTGCTCTTAACCACTGAGTCATCTCTCCAGACCAGTCATCATTTCTTGACTGATGTATTCCATATACAGAGCGAAGCACACAGTGTAAGTATACATTGTAGACTTCTTGAAGCTATTCTTTGGAGTTGAAAGTTTTACAACAAAACATTGATGAAAGCAAGCAGTGGGCTGGGTCACACATACTCTGAGTGTACTGTGCATAACTCAGCAGGCTGATGCTGAGGGTGATGCTGCTGGTTCCTGAGGCCTCTTGCACTTGGGATAGACAGCTAAGGCTGAGCTCAAATTCTTTGGAATAAATACTGCGTCTTAGAAAACTTGTCCCAAGTCTCAAGTTCTCTGGTGCCAGTACACATCACAACTCTCCTGTGTCTCATGAGACTTCCTCAGCACAACCTGGAATTCTCCTTAGGAGTAGAGGGAGTTAAACCTGGGATTATTCACAGACTTGGAGATTTTCCAAAACAAACACAAATATCTCCTTCCTCCAGCCCACTGCCCTATCTCTGGGAAGGAGCTGGCAAACTCAGAGAGATCAAGGAGCTGGAAACTAACCCTGACTCTTTGCTTTGAAGATCTGCATTTTTGGTAGCTCTCTGATGGGCTAAGATGAGATGACTGGGTATGAGGCCAGCTGGCAGGAAGGAACTCCAAGGAGGCTTGCTTGCTAGCCTGGAGAAGCTATGGCATTGAAAAGCAAAGGAATGTTATTGACCTGCCCCCAGCATGCCCTTAACTCCTACAGGTTAGTGCGGGGAGACAGCAGGATCTTCGAAGCAGGCCCCTGGTGGTTTCCTTCCTTTTCTTCTCGTCTACACCAAGTTCCTTCAGGTCAGGAAAGAGGGAGAATTCTTGGACAAATGTGGTGGGAAGTCCTGAGCGAAACAAGACTTCCAAGTTCACAGGAACTCCCCTTCTTCCTCAGGAACTCATAAGTCTTGTTTTGCTCAGGACTTCCTACCTCAGGCTGTGGGGGTGGTAGGACATTGCAAACAGATGTGGGCTTGTTCCTCTTCCAAACTGGCAAAGCGGCATCTGTACCACCTGGGTCAGAGGCAATTTTAAAGTCAAGCAAGCCTGTCACTCAACTGGGACATCTGGAAATCACACATCCTACTTGCTCAGCTCAAGGGCTGGCGTTCAAACGCCTCCTTCCTGCCTCTCCTTCCAACCCTGCTCCTCCGAGCTCTGTCTACCTCCCAGGTGGGCAGGCAGCAAAATGAAGGCGATCAGAAAGTGAATTCCAAGATGGTCCAGCTCACCCTAGAATCTTGGCTTCTTCCTTCTAAGCTTCCTCTCTTTTCTGGTACACACCCCCCCCCCC
>JAPYYD010000561.1:0-15028 GCA_028551405.1 Uromys caudimaculatus | reverse complement strand
AACAGACAAAGACTGACAAGGGCCTGTTTCCACTGAGACAAACAAAACCAATACAGAAAACCAGACGGCCAGGAGGACTGCGTCCTCTCCGGCATCCAGACGGGAATCTCCCAGGCATCCCTGGGGTCCCCCAGACCTCCTGGGACGTCTCCCAGGGCAACAGTTGGTGATCCCCCTAGCCCGTCGGCTGATCACGCTCCCAGCCTCTACCCGAGACTGGGAGATCATCGGCCCCTCACGGGGCTGTGAACAACTGCATACCAGACTGCGCGCGCATACCGAAAATACAGATTCAGACTTCAGCCGGCACAGACGAACAAGAACACAAACAGAATCTCACCTCCAAGTAGGTTTTCGGAGACGAGGGTGGTCACAAATCCCAGACGAGCCCCCAAATGAAAGACCCCTGAGCTGGGGAGACCCTCACTCAAGTCTCAGGATGGCGTGACCCCCCAAGAACTCATGAAAGACCGTCCTTGCTGCAATCACACGAGGTTTAATTCGAGGGCGGCGGAAGGACCTCGGAAGGACCAGTGCACTGGGGTCGAACACATGACCTATGCAGAGGCAGAGGGATTCGACCCCGAGCAGCTGAAGTCAGGGGTATTTAAAGGAAAAAACCACAAAGGGGTGGGGAACGGAAGGAATTTGCGTTATGGGGAAGTACAGAGTGTTAGTCACAAGTCAGTTGCATCCTGAAACATTGTGCCTCTGGCCCTGAGGTCAGGTCAAAGTCACCTGTAGGAATGTAGCTGGGTGGGATTTTTGCCCAGGTATGTCTCTGCTCTAAGTTTGCTAGGGGTCTTTCCCTGGGCATGTCTCGGCTCTAAGTTTGCTAAGGGCCTAACCTTCCTCATAAGGGGTCAGATCTTTCACCTTGCCAACCCACCACGATGTCCTCTCATCGCTCTGGAACCACCATAGCCAAAAACCTCTTTTTCCGTAGGTTCCTTTGGTTAAAATTGTTTTATCCCATCAAGAGAAAAGTAGCTGATGGGTCAGCTTTGGCAGCAAGTGTGGTTACTCACTGAGCCAGCTCACTGGATCCCCAGGGGGCTTTATTAACA
This sequence comes from Uromys caudimaculatus, assembly GCA_028551405.1. Lineage (NCBI taxonomy): Eukaryota > Metazoa > Chordata > Mammalia > Rodentia > Muridae > Uromys > Uromys caudimaculatus. The sequence continues at coordinate 13,961 of JAPYYD010000561.1, read as the reverse complement.
ATTCACAGGTTATTAGAGAGCTCCTCACCAAAAGGTTTTGAAAAGAAAGTCTATGGCTTGGATGAGGAGTGCGGGGCTGGGGTACTTGCCAGCTTGTGTAAGACCATGGATCTGATCCCCAGAACAACGAAAAGGAACAAGGAAAGAAAAGAAAGGTAAAGTATTCTGTCCGGCGCTGCAGAAGTTGGTTTTTCTAATTTGGAACAGGAAATGGACGGATTAAAGAAGGCAATTAGTGATTGCCAAGTGACTTGCCTATCAAGATTATAAAGCAGACGTGACTCTATTATGCTGAAGGCTCAGGTGTTTTTGTTATTTTAATTTTAAATGTTTACTCATGTGTACACATGTATCCGTTTGCACAAATGCCATGTGTATGCAGGTGCCCGCATAGGCCAGAAGAAGGAGTTGGATCTCGTGAAGCCCGAATGATAGGCGTTTGTGAGTCTTGAATTAGAGCGTGCATCTGAACACTTGACCTCTGGAAGAGCAACGAGTGCTCTTTGCTGCTGAGCTGTGTCTCCAGCCCCTGCCTCTCGGTCTTGCTTTTAAGACTCTGTTTGGAGTTTTACCTGATTAAAGGTTTCAATTTGATATGTAGTACTTAGCATAACTGATTTCATTTTGGTGTAGTTGGGACATAGTACAGGAGTTGAACTTAGAAAGGTTGTCTTTGAGGTTGGGAGAGAAGTCAGTTAAGAACACTGGCAATTCCTCCAGAGGGCCTAGGGTTTGGTTTTTTGTTTGTTTGTGTACTGGCTAGTTTGTGTGTCAACTTGACACAAGCTATCCGGGCAGTGGTGGCGCACGCCTTTAATCCCAGTACTTGGGAGGCAGAGGCAGGCAGATTTCTGAGTTCAAGGCCAGTCTGGTCTACAGAGTGAGTTCCAGGACAGCCAGAGCTATACAGAGAAACCCTGCTTCGAAACCCCCCCCCCCCAAAAAAAAAAGATCAAAGTAAAACTTGACACAAGCTGAAGTTATCACAGAAAAAGGAGTTTCAGTTGAGAAAATGCCTCCATGAGATCCAGGTGTAAGGCATTTTCTCAATTAGTGATCAAGGGGGGAGGGCCCCTTGTGAGTGGTACCATCTGTGAGCTGGTAGTCTTGGGATCTATAAGAAAGCAGGCTGAGCAAGCCAGGAGAAGCAAGCCAGTAAGCAGCATTCCTCCATGGCCTCTGCATCATCTCCTGCTCCTTGACCTGCTTGAGTTCCAGTCCTGACTTCCTTTTGTGATGAACAGCAGCATGGAAGTGTAAGCCGAATAAACCCTTTCCTCCCCAACTTGTTTCTTGGTCATGATGTTTGTGCAGGAATAGAAACTCTGACTAAGACAGTTTGTTTGTTGTTGCTTTGCTTTTTGTTTGAGACAGGGTTTCTCTGTGTAGTCTTGGCTGTCATAGATCTTGCTCTGTAGACCAGGCTGGCCTTGAACTCAGAGATCTAACTGCTTCTGCCTCCCATAAAGGCAAGTGACACCACCAATGGGTCCCTGGGCCTAGGTTTGATTCCTAGCATCCACATGGCAGCTCACAACTGTAACTTCATTTCCAGTGGATCTGACACCTTCTCAGGTCTCTGAGAATACCAGTCAGCACATGCTGCACAGAACACATGTAGGCAAAGCACTCTTACATATAAAATAAATGTAATGTGATAAAAAAAGAAAAGAAAAAAAGAAAGATGAGGACTGGAGAGATGGCATAGTGGTTAAGAGCGCCGGGCTGCTCTTTCAGAGAACTGGGTTCAATTCTCAGTAGCCTCATGTCAGCTTACAAATGACTGTAAGTCCAGGTTCTGGGAGCCTGACACCCTCGTCTGATTTCCATGGGTCCTGCACATAAGTGGTGCACAGAATTCATGTGTCATCCACATAAAGTAATAAAATACACTTTAAAAGTCCCCCAAAGATGGCCTCATGTAAATTTTATTTACTACCTCTCAAAGGCCTTGCCTTCAAATGCCATCACTTCAGGAGCTAAAACTTCAATACAAGAATTTGTGGGGTTCCATTCTTCCCAGCATCTTTTGTACATATCTGTGGGGAGGAGAGTTGGTTGGATCAACTTGGTCTACTTTGGGGTTTTTTGGCTTAGCAGGATCCTTAGCAGGGCTTCCAGAACTGGTCCTATAATAGCTGTTCCATGTTGAGAGGGAACCAGCTGGAGCCTGGTATGACCCAGGAGATACTAAAAACTGTGAAGACAAGTTGGGTGTGATGGTGCATGCTTTTAATTCCAGAGCTCAGGAGGCAGAGGCAAGGGGATCTCTCTGAGTTTGAGGCCTGGACAGCCAGGGTTATTACACAAAGAAACCCTGTCTCAGAAGCCTAACATCTGAGAGGCTGTCCAGCAGTGGATGGAAACAGATGGAGAGACCCACAGCCAACCATCAGGTAGAGCTCAGGGAGTCCTTATGGAAGAGTCCGGGGATTGAAGGAACGGGGGTGGGGGTTGGGGGTAGGGTCAAGGATACCACAAGAAGACCTACAGAGCCAAATAACCTGGGCCCATGGGGGCTCACAAGAGACTGAACCACCAACCAAAGAGCATGCGTGGGCTGGACCTAGGTCCCCTACACATCTGTAACAGATGTGTAGCTTGGTCTTCATGTGGGTTCCCTAACAGTGGGAGCAGGGGCTGTCTCTGATTCAGACTCTATTGGCTGGCTTTGGATCCCTTTCCCCTAGCTGGGCTACATTGTCTGGTCTCAGTGGGAGAGGATGCTTTTAGTCCTGCTGTGACTAGATGTGCCAAAGCAAGTCAGTATGGGGTGGGGTGCTCCCCTTCTCTAAGGAGAGAGGAAAATGGGGGAAGGGAGGGTGGGACTGGGGTATAAATAAATAAGTAAATAAATTAGTGGAAAAAAAATCATAGAAACCCTTGTCTTTTTTTTTTTTTTTCCCAGACAGGGTTTCTCTGTATAGCCCTGGCTGTCCTGGAACTCACTCTGTAGTGAGCCCAGGCTGGCCTCAAACTCAGAAATCTACCTGCCTCTGCCTCCCAAGTGCTGGGATTAAAGGCGTATGCCATCACTGCCCAGCTACACTTGTCTTTTTTTTTTTTTTTTCCAAGACAGGGTTTCTCTGTGTAGTCCTGGCTGTCCTGGAACTCACTCTGTAGACCAGGCTGGCCTCGAATTCAGAAATCTACCTGCCTCTGCCTCCCAAGTGCTGGGATTAAAGGCGTGCACCACCACTGCCCGGCTACACTTGTCTTGAAAAACAAAGAAACAGACAAAAACAGAAAACCAAACAAAACAACAAAAACAAGCAACCCACCTACCCCCAAGACTGTAAAGACAGACACTCATGTGCTCTCAGACCTTTCTTTACTCACAACATTTAGGTTTAGCAGGCATGTAGGGGTTGTACCTTGAAGCTGACCTCACAGAAGCAGGGAAGGTTCTGCCTACCAGCGCTCCTACAGAATGGATCAGTCGATGTTTACAATGGAATTTCTACCCCATTTTTCTTCAGACCTGGACTTGAACTTAATTTTTAAAAAGTCTCTATAATAAAGAATTAAGACAGACGACTGTCAAAGCAGCTCATGGCTGAATTGACTTATCTTCTGGCCTTTGTCTCCTAGTGTGTCAAAAACTGCAAGACTGCCCCAGGCATGGGGAGAAAGAACTTTTGTCTCCTCAGTTTGGCCACATTGTAATCTAACCCATCTCCCTTCACCAATTACTGTTTTTTTTTTTTTTTAACGGGAAACCAAGGAGGCGGTCCTGTGGCACTGAGTGATCAGTAACAGCCCTTTGGCTCTGAGCTGCCCTTGCCTGTCTTTTGGTCACGCTCCCCCGCAGGACACCTTTGTCTCACGTATACAAAGGCACAGTGCCCACTTGTTTTTTTCAACTTAATACCAAATCCTATCGAGACTCTAGCTGAGCTGATGCTATTGAGTACATAGATTTCGACCTCCTGTCCCAGTTTCCTGAGTAAAAAATAATCCTGTGAATTATTGTCAGAAGAGGAAATGAGTCAGCTCCCTTGTCACGCGATTAACTCCACGATTAGGACTCTCTCTCTTCCCTGAGAATGTGGGGTTTTTGCGGGCTGACGGGGGCGGGGGTTGGGAAGAATTTTCACAATTCAAACATACCCGCTCCGCCCTATCTCACTGCCTCCCCCTCCGTTTGCTAAACTTGTCTGGATGCGTTTAAGTAGCAGGCCCGTTCTGAGTCTCTGCCAAGGGCAGGGCAAATCCTGCCCCACCAGTTAGACAGACCAGTTCAGGCATGCTTGAACTCCAAGCACAGTTAGGTTTCCTTCCATGTTCCCGAAGAGCAGACGCAGAAAAGGAAACGAGTCAGAGAAGAGCTGGTGAAAGAACAGAGCCACCCTGTGCGCTGCCTGCCCTGGGTCTGCTGTGTTATTTTTGATGCTTAACTATGCTGCATAAATTACCTTTTTTTCCCTTCACATACCCTGGATTATCAGTACTGTGAGGGTCAGATTGTGTTCCCCTCTGGTCTGAGTGTAGTGCTCAAGGGGTATGTTTTTGACAATTAAAAAATCTCTGTAGAAGGCATGGTAACGGATAGGCTATTTTTCTGCCACTGGTGAAATGAACCAATTTAAGATAGATTAGATTATATTAAAGGCAGGTTTATAGGGAAGAGGCACTAGGGTAAGTTCACAGGCCCCCAGGATTGAGGCCAGGGGAATCGGCTGGGGTTGGGGAGAAGAGTAAGGGAGAAAGAGACGAAGGGCGGACTCCTGCAGAGGAGAGAACAAGGTGAGAAGAGAGAGAGAGACCAAGACCAAAATGCCTGGATTATATAGGGAGAAGCCTCTGGGGGGAAGGGCAGCCCAGGCCCTGGGCTGGAAAGTTCAAGGTTAGGGGCAGCGTTTGCCAGGTAGGGACTGAGGGATGCTGGGAACACCTGGAGGCCTGGTCTGCTTTGATATGTAAAATATGTGCCTCGGTCTCTTGTCCCGGGTATGAAACCAAACAGTGACCAAGAATGAACTTAGGGCAGGGGCTAATGGAAATATAGTTTCCCCTTTTGCTTTGAACAGAGAACATTGTAAAAAAAAAAAAAAAAAAAAAAAAAAGCAACACAGGATTTTTTGTTTGTTATTGTTTTTTTTTTTGTTTGTTTCGGTTTGTTTTTTCCAGACAGGGTTTCACTGCGTAGCCCTGGCTGTCCTGGAACTCATTCTGTAGACCAGGCTGGCCTCGAACTCAGAAATCCACCTGCCTCTGCCTCCCAAGTGCTGGGAAATAGAATTCAGTGACCAGTTCAGACGGTTTCAGTGGCTACGTTGGGCACATGGTTAACTGCAGTCTGCCCTGTAAGGGTGGCTATGCTGCCAGCTGCTGTGCAGCCAGGAGGAACACAGCTCTACTCGTTAGAAATGGCCACGTTTCTGCGGTTCTGACCTTATTTATTTATTTTAGATAGGGTCTCGCTATGTAGTCCCTGCTGGCCTTGAACTCTGCAGAACCTGCCTCTGCATCTCAAGGGCTGGGATTAATGTTTCTGATCTTTGCAAGAAACAGCAAACATCCTCTGAAAAAACCGAAACTCTATCTCCCAGGATGTAGAGCTAGGATCTGCACTCCTGTCTTCTACAGGTAGCTTCAGGAAAGAACTCTCATTTTCTTTCCTGGAGGCTTACAATGTAGAACTGGCTGAGCTGCTACCGCCTACGTGGCCTGTGACGGCCTCATAACTCTCAGCAATCCTTTGTTTTGTTTTTGAGACAGGGTTTCACTGTGTAGTCCTGGCGGTCCTGAAACTTGCCCTCTAGAGCAGGCTGGCCTCAAACTCAGAGATCTGCCTGCCTTTGCCTCCCTAGTGCTGGGAATAAAGACGTGCACCACCACGGCCTGGCCTCACCACTCTGCCTCAGCTGCCTGTCAGCTATCACATCTAGTTTTATGCTCTCACTTTCAAACCGTCATTTTAGGAGCAAACGGCACATGGCAGAGATGGCGAAACAGGCCTAGAGAGTTTGGGGATGAACAGTCACCCCGCAACAACAAAATCGGCAGGATTTGTGGAAATCATTGGTCCCCACTGTTAGCATTCTGTCTAAACTCCACCCCACAGTTACCTGGCAAAAGCCAGGTATGCTTCTCCCCCAGTTGCCTGGCAACAGCCAGGTGGGCCTGACCCATCATAAAAGGGGCTGCTTGCCCCTCCTCTCTTATCTCTTGCTCTTGCCTCTCTCTTGCATCTCTTACCTCTCCCCATTCCCTTCCCCTCCCTCTCTCCACGTGGTCATGGCCGGCCTCTCTACTTCTCTACTCTCTCCCTCTCTCTGCCTTTCTCTGCCTCTACTATCCTCCTAACTCCCCTCCCCATGCCCTGAATAAACTATTTCTATACTGTACCTTCGCGTGTGGCTGGTCCCTCAGGGGGAAGGGTTGCGTCGGCTTGGGCCTGCTGAGGCACACCCTTCCCCCACACCTCCCCTTACACCCATAGTATATATATATATATCTTTATATTTTTTATAAACACATCACCCACAATGATTTTCAAAGAAGCAGTGCGGCTTTTTTAGGATTCTCAGCCCCTTCCCGCCTAATTGACTGAGAATCACCGCCCAGGGGCGCAAGTCCAAGATTCCCGACCTCGTGATTAAGAGACGGCCTCTCCCGCCTCCTACATTTTGGAACTGTTCCCTATTCTTTTGAAATCGCAGCCTTAGTTTTTCCCTATTCGGCTTTGTTCCTTCACGTAAACGTTAATGTTTGAGCTCCATCCGTTTTCTCCGTGGCTCGAACTACATCCTTGCACCCCTCAGTTTGGCAAACTTCCCCACTGAACCGGACAAGCGCTTTCAAACGCATAGATGGCTTGTTCAGTGACTGTTTGTTGCCTTTTCGTGAAACTCCCGTGATACTTCTCTAAAATTACCCCAAAAGCCATCCTCGGCCTCTACGAAGAACCATTCGTCACAAACCCCCCAATTCCCTGGAAACAGGCTTTCATGTATTTTCTATAGTGGGATTACAGTGTAAAACAGTCGTAGGTTAAGCAAAACAAGGGGGAGTTCGGCATTTGAGGGGTCCAGGAATGCGTTTGATTTACTATAGGCAAAATCATCCTTTAAACCATCCCTGGTGTGTAACGCAGCCTCAGCTCTGGAATCCAGAGTGTCTAGTTGCTGTAGAAGCAGGTCCTGGTTCTAAAATACCAACACCAGCCCCTTTCCCAGATTAGTCTCCTGTAGAAGAATTCTTTATATTATGGGCAGAGGAGTCTTCACTGTAGCTAGGGAACAGTAAGGACCATGCTGGCTGTTCTGTACCCTCCTTTAAAAATATGTATACATTTTATATATAAATATTCTCCACTGCAGACACAATACAAAGGCTTGTCCTGCCTGTCATGTAATAAAAGGTTGGGTTTCCTCCTTCCCTGTCACCAGGACTTTTTCTGATTTTTTTTTTTCTTTTCGGGAAAAGGGACAGAGAGCTACATTAATCATGGTGTGGAATGCTCTGACCTTCCTAAAGTTATCTTTTGCTATTTACTGACTTTGACCTGTACATGGACTGCATTCAGTGCTACCAACCCTAGCAGGGTTCTTTCCAAAGCCTTGTGCAAGACACACACACACACACACACACACACACACACACACACACACACACACTCACGAGCACATGCACGCGCATGACTTCCATTAATCTACATGCACCAAGTGTATACAAGAGCACTTGAAGGCCAGAGACCAGAGACATCGGACACCCTGAAGCCAGAGTTACAGGCAGCGGTGAGCACCCTGTCCTGGGTGCTAGGAACCAAACCCAGATCTCTTGTGAGAGCAGTTAAACATTCCTAACTGCTGAGCTGTCTCTCTGGCCCCGGTTCTTGTGCCAGGTAGGAAAGAGGAGCTTCATCAGCCTGAATCTGAAGGACAAGACCAGCTCTGAGGATGGTGGGCAACAGCCTGTGCTACAGGGTTAGCACACTCATTTAACTTCATTGGGAAAAAATAATGAAAGCAGTGAAAAGTATTTATGGGACTGGAGGAGAGCATATTTTGCTGGTTTTACTTTATGTTTGAAGTTTTGGGTATAGCTCTGCTCATAAATACTGAAATGCCTAGCATAAAGAACGAAGCCTGGGGCATACCCCATAAAACTTACAGTGCGATTAAATGAGCAATTTCCACTGGAAATAAAACGGGTGTGTTGGGTGGAATATGAATTAAACTGTGCGGGACTCGGGCTTGCATGAGGCTTTGGAGAGAAAACCTGCTGGGGTTGGTAGCCCCGAATTCAGTCCACATACAGGTCAAAGCCAGTAAACAGCAAAAGACAGCAAAAGATAACTTCAGGAAGGTCAGAGCATTCCACACCGTGATTAATGTAGCTCCCTGTCCTTTTTCCTGAAAAGATTCAGAAAAAGTCCTTCCTGGTGATTGGGAATGAAAAAAATGACCTTTTCTTACATGGTAGTCAGGACTTTTTTTTTTTTTTTTTTTTTACATTTTGAACGTTCTCCCCTGAAAAAGTCATGTGTGTGGAGGGGTGTGGGTGTGGGGTGCATGGGGTGGTGGAGAGGTGCATCAGGTACCAAGAACATTTGCTTTTCTTCGAAAGGATTGGAGTTTGGTTTCCAATACCCATAAGAGATGGCTCACAACTGCCTGTAACTTCAGTTTCAGGGCATCTGACGCCCCCTTCTGGGCTCTAGGGCTACCCACACACATGTGACCCCGACCCCCCCCCATAAAAATAGATGAACCAGTCACTCAGGTGTTGTGAAAAAGGGCTTCACAAAAGAGATTGCGACAGGAACATCCAGGACAGCATTAGCTCACGCCACAGACCACTCTCTGTCCCGCCTCATTTGGGGACATTCATAATGCCGTAGGGCCAGTGAGATGATTCCTTGGATTGAAGGTGCTTGTAGCTAAGTCTGATTTCTTGAGTTTATCTGCCCAGAATCCACATAGTAGAAGGAGAAAACCAACTTTTGCCAGTTGTCCTCTGATCTTCACACTGGAGCTGCGGCATGGGGATGGGTGCACCTGTGTGCATGCACGCGAGTGCACACGCTAGCACCCCCCCCCCCCCCAGTGCATTTACACAAAATAAATGGACAAAGGTGTAATTTTTAACAAGATGATGCTTGACTGATACCTTAAGGGAAAAACTCCATCGAGGGAAGGACGTCAGCTTTGGCTTGGAAGGAACATTTGCACATGTTTGACTGACTGGGAAACTGAGTTTAAGTACTGTTAATACTCAGTATCCTTCAGGATGCAAACAATTGCAAATGGGACATCGAAGACCCACCATCAGCCCATATGTACATTTTTGGAGAGTATTCAGAAGGGGAGATTTAAACCACTTAGGAGGCCATGCATTTGTGCAAGTCACATATGTGCAAAAATGTGCCAACTCATAGAAGGAACTGGAGCATCTATTAGCAGGACCTCCTGGGACCAATTCCCTCCAGGCTCCTAGAGGCAGGTGGCCGGAAAAGTGTGTTTTAATCGAAGCCTACCCCAAATGAGGCCTGTTTTCTTTCTTTGAAGAGTTAGAGTGAGGCTTTGGGAAGGAAAGCCTCACACTCTTCCTCCTGTGAAAGCCACAGCTAAGGTCAGAGAAACCAGCTCCAACGCTTGGTGTTCCCAAGTGTCCTTCCTCTCCAGGCCCAGGCTCCAAGGTGGCGGTGGGTAATAGCAGGTGAGAGTCCGGTCAGCATCATCAGAAACTTTAGAAGGTCAGCAGTGAAACTGTAGTTTTTTTTCTAAAAATTATGGCATGTCATTGCTTTATCTGACTTCACACTCTACTGCCCAAGCAACTGGAATGTATCGTTGTACATTTTCCATGATTTAACCACGTGTATACTACATATCCAACTTTCCTGAAAAATACTTGTTTTCCTGGCAAGGGATATTTCTAACGTTTCACATTTGGTCTTTTTTTGTTTGTTTGTTTTTTCGAGACAGGGTTTCTCTGTGTAGCCCTGGCTGTCCTGGAACTCACTCTGTAGACCAGGCTGGCCTCGAACTCACAAATCCACCTGCCTCTGCCTCCTAAGTGCTGGGATTAAAAGCGTGTGCCACTACTGCCCGGCTCACATTTGGTCTTGTTCTATCCAGACAGACCCTCTAACCCTGCCTGTCTGCTTTCACAATGGCAGCTTACATTGTGAACAATACGCACAACTGTTTGCACATTTATTCAGGGGTTGTGTCCTAAAATGAGCTAAGTTGCATTAGTGAGCTGGCCGGCTGGCTCATTACCGTGCTGTGGGTGAGGCTAGAATCTAGGCACAGACAGCGTTCTGCCAGTTCACTACTGTGTGGAAGGCCAGGAAACACCAAAGCTGCTGGGATGTGTGTAAGAAGAGGGGAAAGCTAGATTCTGGGGAGAAAGATATGCAGCGTTCCCTGTGACCCTGATGTGGGAAACATTTCTGATTTAGACCAAAGACATCATTAAAAATACACTTTATTTAAGTTAGCAGAATATTGTATAGCCAGATTTTTTTTTTTTTACAGTTTTATACGTACTATGAGTAGTTTGTGTGGAGGGGGAGAGAAGGCTTCCTTTCTGTTTTATTATTTGGATAAGATTTAAAAAGCAAAACTCATGCATTCTTTAATAACACATTTTTATTTCTTTAGAAGACAAAAAAAAAAGCATACAGTGAAGTTATTTTCAGCGGAATGTCTGCCTCTTTGCTACTGCGTTAGGTCAAATTATTTTATGCTTTTGTGCTCAAATTTATTTATGCTTTCCTACTAGCAGTTTGAAAACAGTTTTATTAATTAACAAGCTGTGGTGCAATATATCATCACATCTTTAGAGCTCTGGCGCCAGCTAGTGGTAGCAAGGAGGAACTGCACAGTCTTGCCACTTACCTGCTTCTCCCATGTTTTTCTTCAACATAATGGGGAGGTCTTGCAATTGATCGGCGAGGAATAGTAGGAATTATAGATGAATCTAGAAAAACAAGTACACCAGGGGCAGAGAGAGGAAATGCCAGACAAACCCAAGCACTTTCCCAAAGGATTTGAGATCATTTATTTCTTTAAAGATTCCTGGCATTCGATAGAGCAGTTCAGATTTTTGCCAATGAGTTTTGAGCCTTTTGTTTTTCATTTTAGATAAGTTTGAATATATACCTAAGCCATGTGATAACTATGAACCTCACCAGAACAGCCCTGAGGACACCCTGTAAGTGGAAATTTATGTTTGCTTCTAAGTAGCAAGTATTTCTAGTGTGGACAGGAATTCTGAGATGACATTTGTGTCTGGTACTCTATGGGGAAAAATATTCAAGTTTCATGCAATTTAGATGTGGAGTTCAGTTTACTCTAAATTTATGGTTATGATGGTTTTCATGAAAACCAAAATGTGGCATTTATTTAAGCTATTTCTTTCATTTAATTAAGCAATATCTGACCAAACTGGGGTTATAGAGGTTGCTAATAAATAAATCCCGAAGCAGAGACATTACATTCATTAAATGGTGGGAGCTGTTTATAACTCTCCTATTGCTAAAATCAATATTACTAATAATATACAGGGGATTTATTATGAAAACAGCTGAAGGTGATGAAGGAAGTCTCTTTCTAAGTCTCATGTGTGGATCTGTGTTGTTTATGGAGAACCAGGGCCGTCCAAGCTGGGAAGTACTTCTTGTCGCATTTTTGGAAGGTAAGTCTAGCTTCGGAGGTTTGGGATGAATTGTCTCAGTTTAACCTCGAAGCTTGTTTGATATGAGTGTTACTGGGAAATAATGTTTGACATCTTACTGCTGAGAGACACCTCATCGCAAAATAGATGGTCATGGCGCTGCTGTGGAGATATTTTAAACTCTTGCTGAAATCTGAATAGTTCGTATAGAAAATTCTTCGTTTCCACCAAATGTTGGTAGTCAAAATGTTGTCATTTCCATTTTGTATTTAATTGTTTAAGCTTTGATGTGTAAGGACATTTTTTTAAAAGCCCCTCCCCCCTCTCTCTTTCTCCACCTTTTACCTCTTAAGATGGAAGCCAAGCTTATATAATTGAATAGGTTTCAAATCATGCCTGAAAGGAAGTATCATGGTATTTTTGGAGAAAGATAACTGATTTTAACAAGGCTGTATTAATGATGGCGTATAAACTGAAACGGAAGTGAAGGATAGTTGAACAGGATAGCCGTACAGGATTGAGAATCGCACCATACAGAAGTGGCTTATGCCCTTTGACATTAGTTTCGTAGTGTGTGATACTTATTTAACCGCTGCGTTTAGCATTAGGCATATCTTTAAAACTGTTTAGCGGTTGCTTTAAAATGTTTTGATGCCGACTATAATCGTTATATAATTTCCCATATGCTGCCGAGCAAATGCTACAAAGTAGCAACCCATCATAATTTGAAATTTGCTCATAAAGATTTTAAGATTTATCATTGCAGTGTTATTTCTTCTTTCTGAAATCCTGCAATCAGAAATTAACTGTAAATTGCAAATGGATACATTTAAAGGAAGCAAATGTATCTGAACATTTTCCTGACTTAAAAAAAGAAAAACTCTTTGGAGATCAGACTGTGAGTTTGACATAACGATACCAGCAAATAACCAGTTCACTCAATTCCAAACCTTGCATGTGAGATGGTCTATAAAATTTTTATAAAAGAAATAAACATTTTTATTCAAGGCCCTGAATGTGACGACATAAAGAGAAACTTACAAATAAACAGACTTGCACGTTCTCCCTGACATTCTCGTCTGCAGACGCGAGGCCTACTAAAATGCAGACACACAGAGTTAAATATTTGCTCGGCTTCCAGATGCCATGACTGTGAAGCTGCACTGCCTTCCCCCGCGTTGGGAGCTGGGAGTCCTCCTCAGAGCATCCCTTTAGGAGGTATTGGTGCAGGATGAGGGGGCGCAGCTGCCAGCCAAGCGCTGCAGATGGTCCCCCTCATTAGCCTACAGAGCTCCACGCAGCCATCCGGAGGAGGCTTGGGATGGCACTTGGACAAGATGTTAAGCTAGCCTCCTGTTCAATGTCATTACCGTTTCTCCAAATCCTCTGCTCAGTGAGTTCTGCCAGGTTCAGGCCAGGAGAGGTGACAGCTCCAGGCCGATGCCGATGCCGATGCCGATGTCCCCATAGCCGACCCAGGAGACGCCCTAATTCTGGGCTAACCTGGACCATCCGCAAACGCAGCGTGGTTCCCCGCATGACATGCCTTGGCAACCTTGTTTCTCCTCTTCCTTGTCTGCCCGCTAATTTATTAACGTTATGGGATTTTAATCAGATTTCTTTTCTTTTCTTTTCTTTTCTTTCTTTCTTTCTTTCTTTTTTTTTTTTTTTTTGGTTTTTCAAGACAGGGTTTCTCTGTATAGCTCTGGTTGTCCTGGAACTCACTCTGTAGACCAGGCTGGCCTCGAACTCAGAAATCCACCTGCCTCTCCCTCCCAAGTGCTGGGATTAAAGGCGTGCGCCACCACTGCCCGGCACATTATGGGGTTTTATTTTATTTCTGTTTCCTTTACCCTTTGTTTATGAACCAGCCTTGGAATCAGGGCATCAAGCGCGGGCAACCAGAAATGTTAGTTAAGTTTAGTAGTCGAACAGCAGGGGGCGCTCATACTGTTTTACGGCCTGCAGTTTCTCAAGCTAGATTGGAATAATTATGATAGTTGAGGTTTTACAATTAGAACATAGATGTTTACAATCTGTGTACATGTGTAACAAAGATTGCAGAACACAGACGATCACCAGTCACTAAATGCCAGTTTTAAGTCACAGAGGGTCCATTTTTATTTAAGTATCAGAAATTACCAGTGTGCTAGGGAGTTGAGGATCAGTGGGTGACAGGAAAGGACTTGAAGGCAAGAATTTCTCTCTCGTCTTTTAATACAGACAAAAAAAAAAAGAGTCTTTATTGAAATCATCTCAAATCCTTATGCAATCTTGTAGCTGTCTGTCACCTCTAGTTACAGCTTAAAACATGTTTTTATTTTTTTTCT
>JAPYYD010000549.1:0-14822 GCA_028551405.1 Uromys caudimaculatus | reverse complement strand
CCTCCCTCAAGTTTCTATAAACAATGCTTATCATTTATTCTGTGCCTTGTCAATAAAAGCTGATCAGGCAGTGGCTGGGCAGAAGACGGTAGGGTAGAACTTCTACCAGCAGGAGAGGGAAGGAGAGAAGAGTAAGGCTGACTCAGCCATGAGGAAGGGGTCCCGAGAGACGGCAAGGCAGAACATAGCTGGAGCCCAGAGGGCCAGACCAACACTGAAATACAAGTGTCTCGGGATTTTGGCTGAGGTAACCAGATTAGTTTGAAGGATTAAGAGAGATCAATGACTGCCCAGGCAAAGCTTGATTCAACAAATCATTGCCTCTGTGTCACTGCTGGGGAGTCAGCTAGGGTAAAGACAAACAGTCGCTATATTTACTGCATACATTTATATTAAAATTACCCTTACAAAGATATTTTCTATGCTTTGTATTGTGGGGTGTGTGTGTGTATGTATGTGTGTGTGTGTGTGTGTGTTGGAAGTTGCAAGGGCAAAGGGCAGATATGAGAGGACAGAGAGATGTGTGGGACTGGGGTGCATGATATGAAACTCACATTGATCAAAATTCAATAGTTTTTAAAAAAGGAAACAGGTTTTTAAAATGATTCCTAATGATATCATGCTATTCTTATAAAAGGGTACCTTATCCAGTCATCATCAGAGAGGCTTCCTCTAGCAGCAAATAAGAACAGATACAGAGACCCACAGCCAGAATGATGTGGAGAGAGCCGTCAAATCAAATCCCTTCCCTCAGAAGAGGAGGTGGAGACTGTTAAGAGCCAGAGGGGATGGAGGGCAGCAGAGAACAGGAGCCTCTGACTCAACTGAGCAAGGTGCATGTGAGCTCACAGAGACTGAGCAGCAAGCACAGGCCTCCAGGGTGGGCCCAGATCTGCATGTGGGTCGCGGCTGTCAGCGCTATGCTCTACGGACTCCTGACTGGGAGGACAAGTGCTTGGGCTCTCTCCTCCTGTGATGTTGCCATGTCCAACTTCAACATGATAGTCTTTGCTTGATTCTACTGTATTTTATTTTGTCGTATTTGGTTATTATCTCTTTAAAGCCTTCTTTTCTAATGAGAGTAAAAGGGGGGGGAAGGAAGGGGGGGAGGAACCGGGAGGAGCAGAGGGAGGGGAAGCTATAATCAGGATATAGTCTGAAAAAATATTTTTTAATTTTTTTCAAAGATTTATTTATTTATTTTATATGTGTGAGTACACTGTAGCTGTCTTCAGACACACCAGACGAGGGCATCAGATCCCATTGCAGATGGTTGTGAGCCACCATGTGGTTGCTGGGAATTGAACTCAGGACCTCTGGAAGAGCAGTCAGTGCTCTTAACCGCTGAGCCATCTCTCCAGCCCAAGAATATTTTTAATAAAAGAAAAAAATGAAAAAAAAAAAGGAACTCTATTGTGTACCTGTCCCACATTTTCAGTCTTACATGTACTATGAGTATTAGGAAACATTAATTAGAAACATTAATTACACATATACATGTATGTATGTATGTATGTAGTATGTATGTATGTATGTATTTTTGTGATAATAACTGTAGAAGACAACATGAATTTGAGAAGAGGCTTTGGGGAGGGAACACTAGAAGGACTGGAGTGTGGACAGAGCTGTGGACATGATCAAAATGCACTGTACTCATCTATGAAATTCAAGACCAAGAAAGAAAAATAGACAATAAATATTTCTAAGACTTAAAAATAATGTTTTTTTTTCATACAATATATTCTGATTACTGTTTCCCTCCCACAAATTCCTCCTGGTTCCTCCCCACCTCCCCATCCACCGAGACCCAGACCCTTTCTCTCTCTCTCCTTAGAAACACAGGCATCTAAAGAATAGTAATAAAATAAAACAAAAACAAACAAATTGGAATAAGTCAAAAAAACAAAGAAAAGAGAGCCAGAGAAAAAGAACAAGAAACATATATTTAAGACAGAGTCTCATTATATAGGCTGGCTAACCTGGATCTCACTATGCAGACCAGGTTAACCTTGAACTCAGAGAGCTCACAAGTCTCTACCCAGACATGCACCATCATGCCTGGCTTTCAAATGGCAATGCTTTACCACCAACAGTCTGAGTAAATCATCATCAAATTTTATGATAAAAGTGTGAGACAGCTTTGATAACACATGATGCTTGTCTTAATTAACAGAGGCTCATGATGCATAAACAGAGTGCTGAACATTTTCTTACCACCTGTCAGGACATCCAGCTTCAATACAATAACTTAGTATTGATTATAAAAGATTTTACTTCTGTGTGCAATGGCAATAAAGATTATCAAAAAGCCTCTGTTAATATATAAATTAATAAATTTACAAAAAATAAATACCAAAAATATAAAGGCTTTCTAGTTCTGATTTTGCTTAGCATAAAGGATTCTTGCTTTTCCACTAAAGGGAGATCAAGCCGTATAAGTTCATCAGTAAGACCATGAGCTGGGATTGTAGAACCTAACAAACCTTTGCTTTCAATCCCCAGCATGAAAAGAAAGAAGAAGACATGGAAAAAATAAGGAAGATAGGGTCCACAAGACTCATTCTCTAAAATTAAAAAATAAAAATAAAAACCTGCAAAGGGCTGGAGACGCAGCTCTGTAATAGCATACTTACCCAGCATGCACAAGGCCCCAGGTTCAATCCCCTGCTCTGCCAGGACAGACACAGGAAGGAGGGTTTCAAGTTAAAGGCTCACTTGGGCTTTGTCTCATAAAAGGAGGTTTGGGGGTAAGCTGAGGACACAGCTCAGTGGTAGAATGTCAGTATAATACGCACCAGGCCCTGGCTTGATCCTCAGCCCTACAGGGCAGGGCTCAGGGGTCCTGTCGCTGTTCCCTGGGGCTATCCTCTTGTTTAGATTCCCTGCTCCTCACATGCTCAGGTTCTGACCACATCCAGGCATGTAGCTGGCATTCCTGGTCCACCAATCCTGTAGACCTGGATCCCTTAGACACTCCGCTCTGCAGCTCTCTCTTGCTGTTGAGTGCTACCCAGGACCTGCTCTGCTCTCCACACCCTCTACCATGTCTCAGTGCACTCAGGCTAAGTCAGCCATGGAGGAACCTTACGTGTGTTCGTTTATTCTATCTATGTTCTCACAGTATACCAATTTCCCAAGAAGACTCCAAACTGGTGCCCCACACTTCTCTCTAAATCCCAACAACAACCCCTTACGCTTTTCCTGCTGAGTTTATAAACTTGTAACCAATCATTGTCATCTTTGTACATGACTAATATTCCACGCTGGATGACAAGTTGAGATAAATAAAGGCTATGTTCATTTGCTATTTTTACAAAGTATTCAACATAGTATCTCACACAGTAAGTCCTGCTAGAAGATATAAAATTATTATATACAAAGAGAAATAAAGAATAGTATTAATAACTTTAAAAATCTATTGTGCCTGGAAATGTACCTTTTCAATATACTGTATTTCTTGCCTGAACTTATTTCCTAGGCAGCAGGGAGCATCTATTCCTGTGTAATACAACCTACCTTCCAGCGGGCACCACTACACTCTGCCTGCATTTTCTCTCCTCTGTAAGACTTCCCTAATCAGAGGCTCTGTGGGTTTTCTCTTTTCTGCCATCATTAGAAATATCATTCTGATGCTGTCCATTTACTAATATGCATACCTTGCCAATTTTCCCTTCACACCAGCCCCATGTGGAATATGATGGGAGCCAGAAGAAAATCATAAAGAACAAAGGAATTATAGTTGCAAGGCTCCCCGTCTTCTTCCCCCCAAGGGAAGTTTCTGTCCTTTCCTAGCCTCCCTCTTTTACAAAATCTGAGTTAAACACTGTTAGCATATGAAGTACCAGCTCACAAAAGTAACTCAACAAATGAAAATTCCAACAGGACGTTAATCAATAACTCCATATCACTCAATGTATAGAATACTAGCTTTGATATAACAACCCTAATTTACTTGTATATGTGTTTATGTGCCTGTGTGTGAGTGTACATGAATGTGTGGTACTTGGAATCAACCCCAAAGCCTGGCACAAGCTAAGCAAGTGGTCTGTCATGAAGCTACACTTCACGCCCCCTTCCGCTTCCTTTGAGTTGACAGTAAGACCCCAGCAAGTCTCTACATAGCAACTTGAACAGAGTCCCACAAACCCAGGACCACCCACATCAAGTTCTCACCTCGCTGCCCTGCATGGTCTTTGCTGGGTTAGCAGAGGGGATGGCGGCGTTCAGCTCCGGCTCCGGCTTACACAGAAGCGCGATGGTGTCCCGATGAGACTGGTAGCGCTCCTTCACTTGTCCATCTGCCTGTACGGCTTTATCTAAAACGGCTCTGAATTTGGCTCCCTCTGGGAAAAGAGTTTCCAGAACTCAACAGGCTGACGGGGATGACTAGATCTTTAAAGCTCTGATCCTAGCTGGGCAGTGGTGGCGCATGCCTTTAATCCCAGCACTTGGGAGGCAGAGGCAGGTGGATTTCTGAGTTCGAGGCCAGCCTGGTCTACAGAGTGAGTTCCAGAACAGCCAGGGCTATACAGAGAAACCCTGTTTTGAAAAAACAAAAAACAAAACAAAAGTTCTGGTCCTCAGCTTCATCTTCCTTCCCCTTCTGTAGGCCCTAATTTACTAGGCAATAGACCTCAACCTCTATCCATCTGTGCAGTTGTGGTTTAGAAAAAAAAAAACAAAATTACTTAGGAAGCTGGGGTACAGTAATTTGTAGTCACTTGGTTAACTCCCAGTAAAAGAAAACTGACATTTGTCTAGTTCCTTTCTAGAACTCATAAATACAGAAAGAAATCATTCATGCCAAAATAGGGTACAACTCACTGAAAAAGTATTCCTCTCTCAAGCGATGCTCTCACATCAAAGAAAAATAGAACCATTTTCAGAAATATCTAACAGAAATAAAATCTCTAGCACAAATCTAACAATCAACTTCTTAAAAAGTATAATTTATTTCAAAGTAGCTGTTAAGGTTCATTTTTTCAGTCACCTAGGATTCACTACTAAGTTAAAAAGGAATCCCCAGATCACACAGATCACTTCACACGTGTCTTTAAAGTACACGTGGGGCTTGGCAATGCTTGAGACTTACAGGAGCAGCGCACCTCCACCCGTCACAGTGACCTAGGTGAGCGCCATTACTGTTTCACCTTTGTTAAGGAGAAACGCCTGGGTGTTCATTATTCATACACAGATAAGTAAAAAATGAGTTTATAACTGAGTCTAATTTTTAAAAATATGTGAATAAATGGGAACTTCCTTGCATGCAGGTCATTTGTGCCATGGTTACCTGCTCGTAAAGGCTTGTACAGGTCATTGGATGGAGTCCTTTGCCAGCGGTCCTTGAATTTTGCTCTTAAGTCATTATCAGTTGCTTCTTCTTCATCCAGCAATCTTAGTGACTTATGAAAGGAAGCAAAAATCATTGAGACAACATTGTTAGCATAAAAAAAAAAAAGGAAAAAAGAAACCTCAAACATTTTTATTGTTGTTTATGAGGTCTGAGAGGGTTGTTCATATGGTTTGGTTTTATGAGTGTCTTGTTACATAGACCTGGCTAGCCCAGAACTTGCTATGTAGGGCAGGCTGGCCTCAAACCTACTGCAATCTTTCTGCCTCCATTTCCCTGAGTGTTGGAATTATAGGTATAAGCCATCAGGCCTGTTACTGTTTTAATGATCATACCCAATAAAGAAGGTAACTAATGAGGTGGGAATATTTCAATAGCACTAACTGACTGCTATGTAGATTTTGTTTTGTTGGAAATGGTCTCAATATATACCCCATAACAGCCTCAGATGTGTGATCTTCCTGCCTTCTAAGTGCTGACATTATAGCTGTAAGCCACCACATCAACTTAGTACAAAAAGTGGTTCATTCTTGTTGCAGAAATCTGAGTTACAACATGACAGAAACTTGATCTGGGGAGGTAGCTCAGCAGTAGTGGAGAGCTTGCCTAACAGGTGCAAGGTACTGGAATCTATTGTGTGCCTGAATGAGTGCGTGCTGTGTGCTGCATGTGTGTGCGTGTGTGTGTGCGCGTGCGTGCGTGCGTGCGTGCGGCATAGTCAGAGTTAAGGGTAGCTATTATCTTTCTCAGTAAAAGAAAACAGGGTGCTCAATGGGTACAGTGCTTGCTTAGCATGCACACAGCCATGGCTTCAGTCTCTAGCACCACATAAAAAACAGGTATAATGAACATAGTGGTGGTGTCACAAGACTTTAATCCCAGCACTTGGGAGGCAGAGGCAGGTGGATTTCTGAGTTCGAGACCAGCCTGGTCTATAGAGTGAGTTCCAGGACAGAGCTACTCAGAGAAACCCTGTCTCAAAAACAAAACAAAAACAAAAACAAGCAAACAAGTATAGCGTCACATGCCAGTAATTTCAGCAGTCAGGAAATGGAAGCAGGAGGATTAGAAGTTCAAAGTCAACATTCCAACATGGATGGGAGAGGGGCTGGGTGGTTTGAACACGGATGGCCTCTTAAGACTTACATATCTGAATGCTTAGTCATCAAAGAGTGGCACTATTTGAGAAGGATTCAGTAGTGTGGCCTTGTTGGAGGAAGTGTGTCACAGGGGTCTGAGGTGTGAAAAGCCCACACCAGACCTCAGTCAGCTCTCTATGGATCAGGATATACCTCTCGGCTACTGCTCCAGCACTGAGAGTGCCACCATGCTCCTCACCACACCGATAATGAGCTAACCCTCAGATACTAGAAGCAAACCCCCACTAAATGCTTTCTTCGCCTTAGTCAAGGTGTCTCTTCACAGCAATAGAACAGTGACTACAACAGGCGCTGGCTCACAAGGCTCCACCCCCTAACTTTACCAACTAGTGGATGCTGGGGGGAGACAGAATTTCCCTTCTGTGGGATGGGCTCTTGTGGGTTGTCTACATGGGTAACATTCGTGTGCATGCTACTAGCACTAACCAGACCTATTGGATTGGAGGTTGGGGAGAGCAAGAGAATGTGAAGGTGGGAGGAGTGAGTATGGGTGGGAGTGGTCTGAGGGGTTGGAGGTGGGAGGGGTCTGAGGGGTTGGAGGTGGGAGGGGTCTGAGGGGTTGGAGGTGGGAGGGGTCTGAGGGGTTGGAGGTGGGAGGGGTCTGAGGGGTTGGAGGCCCCCCCCAAGTTGGAGGTGGATACATTACATACATGTATGAAACAGTCAAAGAATACTCTTTTTAAATTCTAAAAAAATAAAAAAATAAATAACTCAGTTGGAAAATCCTTGCCAGGCCTGCACAAAGGCCTCCATTCAATGTCATAAACTGGGATTGGTGATGTGCACCTGTACTTCTAGCCCTGGGAGGAAGGGAGGGAGGAAGGGAGGGGGAGTTATCAGGTTCAAGGTCATCCTCAACTACTCCCAGGCCAGCCAAAATTACATGAGATTATTTCAAACAATAAAGAAAGAAAAATAACCACAAACAGAAAACACTGAATGTAAGAGTTGCCAGGTGTGTAATGCCTTTCTAATAGCTTTAAAAAAAAAAAACCCACAAATCCTACCTAGAAGAATTCACTTTAAACCCAGAGCTCAAAGAATACAGGGAACATGAATTCATGGTCAAACCTCATTCAACATTAAGCACAACATAACAGCATGTATGGGCCACGGGATACAAGCACAGGTTATGCATGCATGTGCATGAGCATGTGTGTAAAACCTGATACTGCAATACTCTTACTTCTTGTTTAAGAAATGTATCACAGCCGGGCAGTGGTGGCGCACGCCTTTAATCCCAGCACTTGGGAGGCAGAGGCAGGCGGATTTCTGAGTTCGAGGCCAGCCTGGTCTACGGAGTGAGTTCCAGGACAGCCAGGGCTACACAGAGAAACCCTGACTTGAAAAACCAAAAAAAAAAAAAAAAAAAAAAAGAAAGAAAGAAATGTATCACAAACCCTAAGATCTTAGCTCAGGAGAAGTGTGACCCAATGTTTACTAAGAAACCTGAAGTCCAGGTCTGGGGCTGCAGCACAGTTGGTCAGGAGCATGCCCAGCATGCACAAGCCCTGTGTTCAGTCCCCAAGCACTGCATAAACTGAGTGTGAGAGTGTACACTTGCTTTTTGTTTTGTTTTGTTTTGTTTTCCCAAGGGGGAAGTGTGGCAGAGTTGTAGAGACAGGCCCTAGGACAAATGGAAACGACCCGTCTGGATTTCCTCTGCTCTACTTTAGCACCGTCTGTCCCCAGACCGGCACCAAGCAGCAGGTCTGGGAAAGATTTGAGTGCTATGTTATTTTTTTTTTTTTTAAAGATTTATTTATTTATTTTATGTATATGAGTACACCATTGCTCTCTTCAAGCACCCCAGAACAGGTCATCAGATCCCATTACAGATGGTTGTGAGCCACCATGTGGTTGCTGGGAACTGAACTCAGGACCTCCAGAAGAGCAGTCAGTGCTCTTAACCACTGAGCTATCTCTCCAGCCCGAGAGTACATACAGTGTATCACAGAACTCAGGCGATACAAGCAGGAGCATCAGAAGTTCAACGTCATCTTGGCTACATAGGGAGTTCAAGGCCAGCTTTGATAGCAGAATCAAAAACATGAACAAAAACAAAAATCTGATATCTAATACAGAACCTAATATTTATACACACACCAAAAAAATGACTAATTACGAAGTATTATGCCTGAACAGTTTGTTCGATCCCCACAGTTTCCTAGTATGCAACAGTCAATGGCTATATGACTAATTTAGCTAATATGCATTTGTTTTCCCCTAAGAATGGCTCATTGTCACTCAGTGGAATTCTTCCTGAAGCTAAAAGGTAAATAAGCCACAGTGATCTCAACTAGGCACTGAGTACTCACCCCTGGAAACTCTTGAATCCTAATTCCTACTGGACACCATGACAACAGTTTCTACTTGAAAAGCCAGTCTTTTCAAACATACCTCCTCTAATATTTCTCTATTTCTTTGTAGTAGCTCGGGGAGCTCTTTTATCAGCTGGTCGACAGTCTGGATGCCTCCCTGTTCAACTACAGATGTAGACTTGGTCAGTATAGACTGAGGTACAGTGTCCCCAGACACATCTTCAATTGCTGCTGGAAGGTTAAGGGAAGCCAGTACTCTGCAACATAGAAAACAAGTTGTGTCACGTGCAAGTCTACACTGCCTTTAAATAACAGTCACTTAGCCAGGTGGTGGTGGCGTACACCTTTAATCCCAGTACTTGGGAGGCAGGTAGATCTCTGAATTCAAGGCCAGCCTGGTCTATAGAGTAAGTTCCAACCAAGACAGCCAGAGCTAAAACAAAAAAAACCAGTTTCAAAAAAACCAAAATAATAATAATAATAATAATAATAATAATAATAATAATAATAATAATAATGGCAGTCACTTAAATCCACCCAAACCAACAATGGAGTTAGCAATGACTTCTACTAAAAATAAGTGGGAGAGGGTTGGAGAGATGACTCAGTGGTTAAGAGCACTGACTGCTCTTCCAGAGGTTCTGAGTTCAATTCCCAGCAACCACATGGTGGCTCACAAACATCTGTAATGGGATCTGATGCCTTCTTCTGGTGTGTCTGCAGACAGCTACAGTGTACTCATATACATAAAATAAATCTTTAAAAATAAAAAAAGAGGGAGAAATCAATGATTAAGACAATTAAAACAAAATAAAGAAGAGACATTGGGGGGAAGAGGAGACGTGCTGGCTGGGTGGAGGAGCTGGAGAAAGAAGGGGGATGGAGAAGGACGAAGATGCTTTATATAGATATATACGTTTCCAAAAAAGTATTTAAAAATTTAAAATCTGAGACATTTAAGTTCAGAGTTCAGAATTAAAGACAAAAAGCAAGAAAAACGGTAGGCATAGTGGTGAGTGCCTTGAGCCTCCCAGAACTGAGGAGAGAGAAGCAGGAGGATCTCTGTGAGTTCCAGGAAAGCCAGCACTACACAGAGAAACTCTGTCTCAAAATTTAAAACAAAATTGAGGGAGGGGGGAACATGGCAGGTAAAATACTCTACCATAGCCTTGGATTACAGCTGAAACTCACATTCTCTCAGACTGAGTAATTACATCTCAGAAACTCTCTGTTGTGTGTTGCTAGATTTGAACCCAGGGCCTTAAGCATATGAGGCAAACACTCTACCACTGACCCATAACCCTGCCACCAGAAATTACATCTATCAAGATATAATCTTTTATATTTGACTTTTATGCTGTCACAAACAAATCAGTAATGTACAACTGCTATAATTTTATATCTAACAAAAATCGAACACAGGAGATCAAAGTATCAATTGCAGACTCTCCCATGTTCTGGGTTTTACGGTACAATAACACCATAAAACTCTTCAGTCACTTTTCATTGGCATGAAGAGGCAGAGAATTTGCCCCACTTTACCATTTACAATGCCAAAAAAGCAAGTAAAACGATATAAGATGGCCTGCTTAGAACATGGTTTTGTCCACAGTCAGATCGAATTTAACTATACAGAAGTTGACGCATTTTGTTATGTCTGACCCAGTGGCACACATTCAGCTACAGAGTGAAATCCTATTTCATGACTTGAATGTAAAATGCCCCCACAGGTACAGATGCTTTAACAGTTGGCTCCTAGGGGGTAGCACTGTTTGGAGAGGCTGTGAAACCTTTAGGCAGTAACCATGGCCAACAGGAAGGTCAGGGATGGCAAGTTTGGAAGAATTAAGAGCCCGGTTCTACTTCTGCCACGATATGAACAAACCATGCCACCAGCCACTGCTCCATGGACGGAACCATGCCTGCCACACTGCCCTGAGAGCTCCTAAAACCAGGAGCCGTCATAAATCCTTCCTCTCTCAAGCTGTTTCTGTGATAACAACAAGAAAAGCAACAAGGGGCTAGAGATGGAGCTCAGTTGGTAAGTGCCTGCCTAGCACACACAAACCTGGGGTTGGATCCTAGGACAGCATAAACCACACCTGTCATCCCAGCCTTCCAGAAACAGAACGAGAAAATCAGGACTTCAAGATTATCCTCAGCTACAGATGAAGTTTGAGGCTAGACTGGGATGTGTGAGGCTCTGTATTGAAATGGAGGGATGGAGGGATGGAGGAGGGAGGGAGGGAGGGAGGGAGGGAGGGAGGGCCTAACACAAATGTTTCATAAACAAAAGAGGCAAAATTCACGTAATCTTTAACTGAAAACATGAAAAGTCAAAACTGGAAAAAATGCAATCACACACATCTGGCAAAGGATTTGCATCCAAAACACATGAAGAATCCTTTAAGGACCATGATGATAAGGAGAGATGGTGCAGCTGTTAAGAACACTTGTTGCACTTGTAGAGGACCCAGCTGGGCTCAGCTGCCAACATTCCCATGGCAGGCAGCTCCAGGGGATCTGGCACCCTCGTCTATCCTCTACTAGCACTGCACAAGCGTGGAACACATTCATACACACATGCAAGCAAATACTATAGTAATTTATAATATACTTAGAGCAAATATAATACTTTAAATAGATCTTTTTTTGAAGATGATTAAAAAGAAAAGTGTATTTATGAAGGAGAGACACGCGTGGAGGCCTTCCAGGAGTTAGTTTACGAAGGAGAGACACGCGTAGAGGCCTTCCAGTAGTTTACGAAGGAGAGACACGCGTGGAGACCTTCCAGGAGTTAGTTTACGAAGGAGAGACACGCGTGGAGACCTTCCAGGAGTTAGTTTATGAAGGAGAGACACGCGTGGAGGCCTTCCAGGAGTTAGTTTATGAAGGAGAGACACGCGTGGAGGCCTTCCAGGAGTTAGTTTACGAAGGAGAGACACGCGTGGAGGCCTTCCAGGAGTTAGTTTATGAAGGAGAGACACGCGTGGAGACCTTCCAGGAGTTGGTTTTTGCCTTCCCCTTGTAGGTCCTAGGGACCAAGCTCAGGTGATCAGGCTTGTGTGCAGATGCCTGTGCCCACTGAACTATCTCACTGATCTCAGGAAAACCTGAATTTTGGAAAGGCAGCATGCACTGCTAGTAGCACGTATGGTGCATAATGTGGCAAAGGAGGAGGGGCACGATATACGCGTCACAGTATTACATGCATGACAAACTGCAGAGCACACGGGGCGCACAGTGACACGGACCACGTGAGATAGGAGCAGCGAGGAACTAAGGACGGAGGGACTGAGGGGAGGCAGCGTGAGGACTGACTTAGGTTATATTCTCTTTGTAGTAGTTACATGGACAGAGGCACTCCGCAGACTGAATAAGTTACATTTTAAATGAATACATTTCATTATGTGTAAGTTATACCTCATTTTCTTAACCCATGGAATGTTTTCTTACTCTAATATAAAGTGGTTACAGTACAGTCCATGAGTCCTTTTATCACGTGTATTTATTTTTGTTGAGAATGCATGTGGACACTCACCTGCCACAGAATACATGTGTCAGAGACAACTTGTAGGAGTCTCCTTCCACCGTGTGGGTCCCAGGAACAGGACATGAGTCAGAAGGCTAGGCAGCAAGTACTTTTACCTGCTGAGCCATCTCTTCAGCCTGGACTGTGCATCTTAAAGGACTCATCTCTACCCATTTTACCTCAATAAGTCTCTTGAAATACAAAATAGGAGTCAAATATTCTTACTTTATTTCTGCAATTCCATTCCTTCCAACTCTAGTTTACCTAAGGCTTTTTAATAAAATGACTACAAGAAAGGGGTGTGTGCGTGTGTGTGTGTGTGTGTGTGTGTGTGCGCGTGCGTGCGTGTGTGTGTGTGTGTGTGTGTGTGTGTGTGTGTGTGTGTGTGTATCTATGTCTGTTTGGTATTCATTTCCAAGCTCATAAGACTAAAAAAGAAAAAGAAAAACTAACAACTAAAAAATGTTCATAAATTATTCAAAACACAAACTTGAGAACCAGTAAGTCAGATGTAAAAGCCAGGTTCTACCTACCCATTTGCCAAGGTAGTAGCTTCTCTCATCTGAGCGATTGATCTGTTAACCAAGTCAGCTTTCCTCTGACTAAACACAGCCAGGGACTGCTGCACAGACACAGGGACCATCTTCTCAAACAAATCTAAAACACAAGAAAAGACCCAAGTAAATACATGGAACCGACTCAAGCTACAGACATGACTATTCACTTTCTGAATAAGATCACAAGATCAAACACTAGACCATACTAAACACCAGCAGCAAAGAGAATTCTAGATCACCACACTGATGGGGAAGGGCAGTGCCCGTTTCCTTTTGAATCTCTGTGAATCCTTTTTGAATCTTCCTTAAGATTTTAAGTCATCATGAGGGATCTTGGTGGTACTGCTCACTTGCCAATTTAGACAGACTGTGTGGTCACAGTTCATCATCTCCTAGTTTGCAGCCTTGGGGAAAAGCCCACTCTGAGCCTCAGGATCCTCATCAGTGGCACAGACATCAATAATAGTTCTTGTGCCACATGGCTGCTTTGAGAGATAAATATTCATCTTTTGGTGCTTAACAATTACTGGCACATGGTAAACACTTTCTGTTTATTAAATAAAAATAAGTTCGATAACCACTCTTTCCTAGGAACTTAAATATTATCCAAGAGATCTGCTAGGAGCTATAAAATACTGCATATATTACATATATTCACACTATCAAAAGAAGGCTATAAGAACATTAATCCAATGCAAATACTATCCTAGAAAAATACTGGTTTAAAAATTACTGATCCAAGTATGTGGGCTCATGCTTGTAATCTCAACCCTTAGGAGGCAGGAGAACTGGGAGTTCAAAGCCAACCTAGGTTACACAGTGAGTTGAAGACTAGGCTAGGCTACATGAAGCCTCTATCTCAAATGAGTAAGTAAATAAATAACCATTTATTTACTTCCAGTAACAGTATCTTAAATATAACAAATGTTCCATCAACAAAATGGTACGGCTTGTCTCAAGTCCTAATCTTATCAAAGGCCTGTCTCAAACATCCCATGTGGTCTCTACGTGACAGATGCTCCACTGTTTACTTTCCCCTTGGAAACCTCACACTTGACTTTCCCACACTTTCTTGTCCAGTTAGCTGGCAGTTTGTTTGCTTGTCTTACTCATCCTATAGCCAAGCTAGGCCTCAAACTCACTCTGTAGAGCAGTCTGGCCTCAAACTCAGATCCCTGCCTCAGTCTCACAGGTACTGGGACTTTGGGTACGCACCACCATGTCTATTCCCACATTTATTTTAAACAATATAAATGAATGTTATAATCTAAGTATTAGAAAAAGAATGTGAGATTTTACATGAATCACACAGATCAGCCTAGACAAAAGAGAAAGCTTCACCAAAGCATCATTTTCTTCATGGAAAATAAAAACCAAGTGGTAGTGGTGTAGGCAGAGTTTAAGGCCAGCCTGGTCTACAAGAGTGAGTTCCGGGACAGCTAGGGCTACAAAGAAAGACTATATCCCAAAAAAAAAAAAAAAAAAAAAAAAAAAAAAAAAAAAAAAAAAAAAAAAAAAAAAAAAAAAAAAAGGAAGGAGGAGGAGGAGGAGGAGAAGGAGAAGAAGGAAGGAGGAGGAAGAAGAAAAAGGAAGAAGAGGAAGAAGAAGAGGAAGAAGAAGAAAGAAGAAGGGAAAATAAGTAATTTTTAGGATCTATGAGGGCAAAGACAAGGAAGAAAGGAAGGAAGGAAGGAGGGAGGGAGGGAGGGAGGGGACGGGAGGACCTGGAGAAAATACAAATTTACTAAAGTGCATGTAGAAAACAGCATACCCGTGAACTTCTGGCTGATGGGTACATTGACTGGGGTGGGTTTCACAAGTGTGGCTTTGCCGATAGGATCCAGATCCTTAAGGTCCGGAACGCGATCATGATAAATGAAATCATTATCCTTCTTTGCTGCA
>JAPYYD010000530.1:0-25000 GCA_028551405.1 Uromys caudimaculatus | reverse complement strand
AGATTTATTTACTGTATATATATGAGTACATTGTCGCTGTCTTCAGACACAACAGAAGAGGACATTGGATTTCATTACAGATGGTTATGAGCCACCATGTGGTTGCTGGGAATTGAACTCAGGGCCTCTGGAAGAGCAGTCAGTGCTCTTAGCCACTGAGCCATCTCTCCAGCCCCTTCTTGAAATTTTCATTTGCATGTGTGTGGTGTGGTGTGCATGTACAGTGTGCATGTCCCTGTGTGTTCACCTGTGCTTATGTGTGTGCATGTGTATGCCCATATTTTTGGTTTATCGAGATAGTCTCATATGCATGTAACCCAGGCTGGCTTTGAATTCCTCATCCTCCTGCTTCTACCTCCGAAGTACTGGGATTACAAGGGTAAGTAACATACCTGCTCTTTTTTTTTTCAAGTTTTGTAAATTAAGTCCCGACCTTCAGTAAGACTTCAGGCATTAAGCACAGTTTTCATGTTGTGATTTTGAACTTTGCCTCAGTTGTTCTAGATAAAAGAACCAGAAAATGAACCTCATCTCCCTCCTCGTGATTTCAGAGATTTCTGCACGCCATAAGCACTTATGTTTGTTATAGTTCCTTGAAAGACTGTATGACTTGGGACGGAATAGAAAGCATTACAAATTATTGAGAAAAATGTTTGAAAACAAGCCCAAGATTCTTTGCTGATACACCGTTTTGATTGTCTTTATAAAAATACAGATTACGTAACTTCTTTGAGGAGACTCGTGGCTTCTCGGTATGCTGATGGCCTGTTCCCACAGTTCTACACAGCAGAAGATGACAGGCTATACAACGTGAGTCAGAGGTCCTCAGTCTCATGGAAAAGGGCTGCAGTCACATTAAGAACTTAGGGGCTAAGTGGTGGTGGCACACACCTTTAATCCCAGCACTCAGGAGGCAGAGGCAGGGGGGATCTCTGAGCTCGAGGCCAGCCTGGTCTACAGAGTGAGTTCCAGGACAGCCAGGGCTATACAGAGAAACCCTGCCTCGAAAAACAAAAACAAACAAATAAACAAATAAACAACTCCTCCCAAACAACAACATCAACAACAAAAGATCCCAGGGACCATAGGGATTCCCATTTCAGGTTTTCTTTGGGCAGTGGCAGAATGATGACATTGTAGTTGAGCAGTTGGGGAAGGAAGCCCAGGGCCTGAAAGATATGAGTGCAGAAAGCTCTCATTCAGAAGAAAAACTGTACTGTATTTTGAAAATGGCGGTGAAAAAAAGCCAGTATGAGAGTAATCTCTGAAGTCACCCAAGAGACAAATAGAGACTGCCTGATCCAGGTTGGACTTACCTGCTGGAGTCAGGTGCTAGGGGCAGCGCTTGGAGGTAGAGAGAGTTCACCCAAGTCAGGCTAGGACTCACAACTGGAGTCCGAAGTCTTGTTGGAGACACACCTCTGAGTGCCACCAGGTCTATTATTCCCTTGGAATCTATAGATCTATAGGGGGCCCTTCCAGGATTCCTGGGTTAGTCAAGGGTGTCTAAAGGAAGAGGACTAGTAGAAAGAACATATCTATTAAAAGAAGATTTAATATAGTGGCTCACAGACTGTGCTGCAGCCAGGCCAATAATGACTACCTCCCGCTGGAAAGGCCAAGAATTCATAGTTGTTCATTCAGTCCAGGAGACTGGGTACTGGAGGATTCCTAGAGGGTGGCTGGTCTTCAGTCTACACTGTACCCCTGAAGGAGTAGGCACCAACACCAGCAAAGGAATGCCTCCGCAGCAGGATAATGAACTTGCCAGTGAGAGCGGGGGCAAACGGGCAAAAGGAGTGGGTTCAAGAGAGATGTAGACAGGGTACAGACGGGGTAAGGAAATGAGTTTAGTAGATCACTTACACTGTGGTTTCTCAGAGCACAGGACACGACTTTCTGTTGTCTACCTCTTTGCATCCTAAAAGGTTTTGCGATAGTTCCAGGTGTGCTTAAAGGATGTGTACATAACAAGAAGTTGCCCGCAAGTCTTTGATACCTTTAGGTTTGTCCCCAAAGGTATCAGTGGCGGCTATGAGTAACTGGGTGACCCAGGTACAGGGGAGGTTGGCGTAGGAGAGAGGGCAGAGCGACAAAGGTTACGGTCACTAGGATGAGCAACACCGAGATGCTGTCCTTGCAAGGAATTGGAGACCTTTGAAGAAATATTTTGCAGTGTCTTCTTACATAGGAAAACTTTTCTATGGGACTTTAAAAAATAAATCTGTCTTGGCTAGTTTTTCTTTCTTTTACTCAATTTCTTTAAAGTGCCCCTGGCCATTTTCTGGTGTTCTGTATATATTATAAAATAAGATACAACCTAGAAGCTTTTTCTCTCTCTCTCTCTTTTTTTTTTTGAGTGCCACAGTTTGAAGAGATCTCATTATCTTTCTGAGAGGCTGAAATCTTTTTCCCTAGCTCCTGTGGGGTTTGAAGGGCACCTACAGAATCCTTTCTAGATTGCGGCTCCATTGTATCACTGGAACTGAGGTTCCAACTGCCTATTTTGCTACTGTGTCATTCTTTTTAACTTTTCATTATTATTTTCATTTAGCTGACAGCAAAGCCAGAATTGATCTACCAGTTTGTGGATTGTTTAACACAAGCTATGGAGAGCTATAAACAGCGGATGGACTGGCTCACCAGCGGGAGCCGGCAGATTTTTGGTGTTGTCTTGGAACAGAGAATCACCATAGTGCTGGATCTCAGTGACGTTCTGACGAAGGAGCTCAGTCTGTGTCGGGATGCCCTGACAATGGTCCTTCAGGAGCAGGTGGCTCTCATCACCAGGTTCAACATCATATGGTGAGTTCCCAGTGGAAACATTTGTCTCTGCCGAACGTCACATCTTCAGAGTTAAGTTGCAGTACTAACACAGTTAGTCTGATGGCAAGGGAAGAGGATTTTTATAATTCCATAGAATATATCATTTCAGCAGAAAACCTACGATGAATTTATTATTCATCTTAGGGAAATTTTTTCTGCACTTCTCAGGACACCTTAGGTTTTGTGTTAAGAGAGATTTAGAAACTTACTTTCCTTCAATCTACTGGCAGGTCAAAACATGAGAATATGAATAACTATAGTATTTGTGTATATGTGTGTGTATTGAAGCTGTAAGTCTTGTTTTAGATTGGATATTGGGATTAAAGGTCTTTTTGTTGCCTTTTCCAGATTGAATTTGTGACACACACGACCTCTCCCATGAGTTTAAACCCTTTTAGTGAGAACAACAGGTGGTTGCTGTTCTAGAATTTCACATAGAGTTTTATGATTGATTATTTATGGATTCTTGGCACCACAGGAATGTGGGTTTCAGTGCTAACTTCTCAGCCACATCGGTGGTTGAGCCTCCTTGACGAGAAACATCTGGATGAGCGGGTGGAGGGAAATGCACCTAATTGAGTTTTTCTCAACTGAATAATGTACTTTTTTTTTTCTAAATAGGGGACACCTTTGTGGGTGGTGTTGACAGAGACATGTTATTTAAGGAACTGAGTTTTGATGTGCACAAAGCCTTTGCTTTCTTGGATTGTTTAGTATAGCTCATGTGCCACTTGGTCAGAACTCTCTACCCAGAGAGGCCCCACCAAGGGGATACACATACGAGCCAGCAATCC
Source organism: Uromys caudimaculatus (assembly GCA_028551405.1). NCBI lineage: Eukaryota > Metazoa > Chordata > Mammalia > Rodentia > Muridae > Uromys > Uromys caudimaculatus. The sequence continues at coordinate 21,380 of JAPYYD010000530.1, read as the reverse complement.
CTGTGGCACTGGAACATTAGCGACGGTCAAGCCAATCGGTTGACATTATAAACACTAAATTTGAACGGTTCCTCTTTTTTGAGGTGAGGGTGCCCTTTAGTCATTTCTAATATAAACGGTTTAAACAAATGTTCTCAGGATTTTAAAACATGTCTTGCTGAACTAAAACAGTACTATTTTTGATCCAGAAAGGATGGCTGGTCAAGCTCTGAAAGAACAATGAAAACAGTATCACTAAGAATAAATTTTAAAATAGTGAGTTGCTACCAACTTGTAAGCTGCAATACTGTAAGTTATTATAAATTTGCTATTGATAGAAGATAGTTTGATAATCCTGTTAATGAAAATAGTTTCTCCTAGTATTTGTGTGTGGATGCGTACACGACCCTGTGCAGCTGTGTGTGTGTGCGCACGCGCGTGTGTGCGCACATGTGTGCACATGCATGGAGACTAGAGGTGTCTTCCTCATTCACTTTCCACTTTATTTTTTCCCTCTTTGAGACAGTCTTTCATGGAACCTGGAGCTCCCTGATTGGCTGGACCGGATGGCCAGTGGGCCCCAGGGATGCGTCTGTCTCTGCCTCACCACATTTGGGATGTCAGTGTATGCTGATGTGGTTGCCTTTTTTATGTGGGTACCAGAGATCCAAAATTGGGTCCTCATGCTTGGACAGCAGGCATTTTACTAACTGACCCTCTCCTCAGCCCCTCTCTTAATGTCTTTAAAGCACTAGTTAACACTTGTCCCTGTTTGTCCCATGTACTCCAGCTATGTCTCCTGGTCACCATGCCTGCGGGAAGTTATGGTGCTTTGACACTAGGTATTAGATCCTTGGTATACTTGCCGGAACAGGACAGGCGTGTCTGTACTGGCTCACATGTTTGCTCACCCGGGTGACTTCCGGTCGACACTGAAGGCCCACAGTCCTGTGGTGGTGCTAATCACTGTCTGGTGACTGTGATTCCTTTCAGGGTTTTCAAAGAGCCGGTGAAATGGCAGAAGTATGCCATCCACGTGAATGAATACTCCATAGCCGCTGCCATCAGTTGGATTGAGAAAATGACTTTGGAGCCAATGGCCGTGAGAGAGATTAGCTGCCTGAACGCTCTGCTGGAAGCTGGGAAAGACAAAACCGTAAGTGTGTAGCCTGGGCTGGCCCAGGTCACCAAGGTGGCCTTCAGCTTAACTGTATACTCTGTGTCTCCACACTGCTGGCCCAGGCCTCCTCCTAGTTGCTTCTCAGGGAAACTTGAGCATCATTACTGAGGGTACCTGCCTTAGTTTCCTGTCCAGTTGCTATGGTAACATACCCCAATCAAATGCAAATTGTGTGTTAGTGTGTGGGGATGGTTTATTTCTGCTGATGGTTCCAGGTTACAGTCATCATAGTGAGATGTCACAGCAGTAGAAGCATGGGGGAGCTGGTCACATTGCCGCTGCAGTCAAAGGCGGGGGGAGGGGGGGAGAGAGAGAGAGAGAGAGACCCATGGCCAACCTGCTGGGCAATCCTTCACTGAGTGGTTCTTCCCCAGTGATTCTAAATGGTGACCAGCTGACAAAACTAACCAACCAGCACAGTCCCCAAAGCATAATCCCATTCACTCCTGAGCCCGTGGCCAGTCTAGAAATAGGCTCCAGGCTTCTGTGACAGCCTTTGTGATGGCAGAGTTCGAGCAACCAAAATGGGGTGCCCATACCTGTCCAGTGAGCTGACCTAAGCTCCTCTGTGGGGTTAGTAGGGCCTCCATAAGGATAGACCCTTATGCAGCTAGTTCAAAGAGAACACATGAGAGTGAGGCCTGGCCATAAATCTCTAGTACATTAGTCCTATTCTTGCCCTTCTGCTGACTGGAGAAAGGAATCTCCATTTTTTAGGAAACAGAGAGGTTGAGAGACTCCCCAAAGAACAAGGAACGATAGTTTCCCTAGCACCCACTTTCTGGATCTTTCCCAGTTCCTTCTCTTCATAGGATCTGTTATGTGTATCCAAGCCCATGAGCCTTGAGTGATGTCAGCATTAGTTGTCAACATCATGGAACCACCTGAGAAGAGACTCTCAATGAGGAATTATCTACACTGGGTTGGGCTCATGGCCAAGTCTTTTGGTGATTGTCTTAGTTGATATGGGAAGATCCGCCCCACCGTGGGCAGCACTATTGCCTAGGCTCAGGGCCCTGGACCGTGTAAGAGTGAAGAAACCAAGCCGAGCACAAGCAAGCAAGCATGCATACATTCATTTGTCTCTACTCTTATTGTGGATGTCACGTGACCAGCTATTTCAAGCTCTGTCACTGTGACTTCTTTGCAGTGAGGGGCTGTAACCAGGAACTGTGATGACTTTCTCATCTAAGTTGATCTCTGTCAAGCTATTTTATGACAGCCACAGAAATGAAGCCTGTATGGTTCCCCATGCGCTCGGATGCATTGGTATACGGTTTTCACTAGGGACCTTTGATAATAACACTTTTCCCGAGAGAAGAGAGTAAGGCGGTCCCTCATGTCTCCTTCTGCCACAAGGTCTATTTCTCTGAGTGACTCTGGTAATGAGGCTATTTAAGAAAGTGATATAATGGCAAGGGATTTCTCTGGGTAGGAGGGATTCCTTAGCTAGCCTCAACTCCTCCAGAGTGGAAGGGGGAGGGGGAGAGGAAGGGGAGGTCGGCTTGCCTTTGAGATATAGATGCTAAATACTTGCATCCTTTATTCTGGAAAATGGAAGTCTCTGTAGGTTTCAATCTATGTAACTGTATCCAGGACTCCTGTCTTTACAAAATAAGTAAATAAATAAGTAAGTAAGTAAGTAAGTAAATAAATAAATGCTGGCACACCCCCATTGGCCACCAGTCTATGTTTATCATTACTAAGGTGATGGTTTGAAATTGGGAACACTTTTGTTTTTCCTCAAAAAGCAAGCTGAACACGTGTTTTTCATTAAAGAAGAACCAAATACAAACCACTTTGTTCTTTGGCCCTTCAAGTCTGTTTTGACATTTGCAAAATTCCAAGTGTTTAGATTTTACTAAGCATTCAAAATGGAATGTTTCGCAGGCTTTGGATGTGTGTGTGTGTATGTGTGTGTGTGTGTGTGTGTGTGTGTGTGTGTGCGCATGCTTGAGCATGCCAGTGCACATGAATGTGTGTGTGTGTGTGTGTGTGTGTGTGTGTGCATGCACACACAAGCATGCTCTTTCTTTGTGGGCTTGACTGTATTGACCACTGCTGACTGTGGCCAGAGTCAAGTGGCCAGACTTGATAAGACTCCAATCCTCAGATGACCTTGCTTCCTTCCTTCATTTCCCCTGGGTTCATTCCAGTCTTAGAAAATATGAACAACCCAGTGAGTGCCAGGGGGTCCTTTAGAAGAAGAACCAAGAAAGATGACAGCAGATACTGACCACCACATTCAATCTGTGACCTAGAGCAAGTTCAAAGCATATGCAGACTACGGAAGTCCTTCACCAATAGCCTCTACCTGTGGGTGATCTCAAGGAAAATTCTAGTAAACACATCTATCTTGTGCACACCTTACGTCTTGTAAGAGGAAAACACAGTGTGCGTGCGTATGGACTGGATCCCTAAGGTCCCGCCCCTCTGCTCCATGCCTCTCATAACCACCCCAGAGAGGTCCCGTTTATCACGTAATTTGCTAGGAATAGAAAAGTCTTAAATGTCAAGACACTTGGGATAGTGACTGTAACCACGTAGGCCTTTCCTATTGATGACAACATGCTTTGGGCTCTCTTCTTCCATCCTTGGGCCCTGAAACCCATAGACACCAATATTAAAAAATAACACAGAAGCCAATATCGTATAGAGGAGGCTGATGGCCGCATTCAGCGTTGTGCTTAGTAACCTGAGTGAGCAAGAACGGGGGCAGGGGGGCTGAGCACGGGGCCTCAGGGTCTCAGAGGAGCCCTGGCAGAACATGGGGTCTGTTTAAATCCCATCTACAATACTAGCAATTGGAGACCCAATTGAAGCCTCAGTTATCCCTGTATCCTGTGTAAAAAGACCTGGTTCGCAAGAAGGGCAACCTGCAAGCTATTGAGGAAAGGTTCGCTAGGTGAGGCCTGGGTCCCTCAGAGCCCCGCTGTGCTGGCAGCACAGATTTCCACAGGAACAGCAGGAAATCTGCAGACGCAGAGTACAAAGGGTCTTAGGGAAGGAAAGAGCTGTTCAGTGGAGTCCAGGGCCTTGGTTGTCCACGAGAGCTACCTGAAGAGTTTTGTTCCTGCTTTCTGGGCCACCTGCCCCCAGGATGCCTGGCTTTCTGCTTTTGTTTATCCCAGCCTCTCTTTTGTGTACCCGGTAGGCACCCATTCAGATTTGGGGTTTTTAAAATCCCATTCATAGGGAGAGTGAGTGAATTAAAAATAGACTTTTCTCATCCCATGAGGGGCTTGTCCTCCTGAGTGACAAACTGTCGGTCTGTAAAGCTGACATCTTGCTTGCTTCCCAGGAGCACTTTGGACAGGTGCAAACGTTTTCTATCGCATCCCCGCTGCCTAGCCAGGGGTCTCAAATGTTTCTTAGACAGCGAAGGCATGAAAGGGAAATACTGTCAATACGGTTGAGTTTTAGGGCCAAGGAGTTCTGGTCCTGAACACCCATGGCATAGAATTGAGCTTTGTTACTTTTGATTGAAGAGAATGGCGTGGTGCAGGGTGAGGCAGGTAAGTTTGCTAAGCCTTACAGGACTCTGGTGAGGACAGTGAGTGGAATTCAGACTCTAGAATCTGCAAGGGCAGACAGTAAGTGTGGTCCAGGCCTTAGGAGGCATCTGAGAAGTCAACCAGAATTCATCCCATTACTGACCATAAGAAGGGGTCATCACTATGAAGGGAATCAAAATCAGAATGGTTCAGAGAAGGGAAAGGCGGTCAGAGAGATGAGGAGGAACAAGATTTCGCTCCCCAGATATGGAGCTGCCTTAAAATGATGCAGTGTTACTGTCAATGAAGAGAGAGGCAGAGTCCTTGTTGGACTCCATGCTGTGCTTCAGGCTGATCTGCGTTTTGCTTCTTGAGGAAGATTGTGCGCTTGAGGCTTTGGGATAAGAGCCGGCTTGGGCAGGGGCCAGAGAGCATAGCTGGGGTAGAAGTGGCTGCTCCCTGTCTGTTTCTTTCTTTTCTTCCTTCCAAAGCTGATGCCAGAAAGATGCCAAGGTCTCTTTATGTGGACAGAATGCAGGTTGCCATGAAATGGGACGTAAAGATACTATCTGTGTGTGTGTGTGTGTGTGTGTGTGTGTGTGTGTGTGTGAGAGAGAGAGAGAGAGAGAGAGAGAGAGAGAGAGAGAGAGAGAGAGAGTACCTGGAGCTCTATTATTGACTAGACTGTTCAGTGAGCTCCAGGGGTCCTCCATTTTTGTACCCCCAGCACTGAGATCACAGGCACTCACCCCTGAGCTTGGCTTTTACAAGGGCACTGGGGATGGGAGGGGTTCAGGTCCTCGTGCTTGAGTTTCGAGCACCCTATTAACTGAACATCTCCCCAGACCTTACCATTCTTTCTTTTTAAAGAAAAAAGTTTACTTATTTTATGTATATGAGTACACTGTCACTGTCTTCAGACACACCAGAAGAGAGCATCAGATCCCATTATAGATGGTTTTGAGCCACCAGGTGGTTGCTGGGAATTGAACTCAAGACCTCTGGAAGAACAGTTGGTGCTCTTAACCAATGAGCCATCTCTCCAGCCCCCCCCCCCCTTAGCATTCTATTTTATGTGGAATAAATTGCAGGAGCTTTCAGCTGAATGCCCCAGTGCAGTAAAGGCAGTTTTCAGTTCAATAACGTCTCCAGGGAAAAGCATCTCTGCATAAGAGTTTCAGTATCTTGGGCCATTGCCAGAGCAGTGAAGAAGCATCCTGTCAGAGACTTCTGGCACAACCCTCCCCATCTCTAGGTCCTTGTTTAGTTAGGGTTTTATTGCTGTGAAGAGACACCATGACCAAGGCAACTCTTATAAAGGACGACATTCAGTCGGGGCTGGGGTATAGTTCAGAGGTTCAATCCATATCACCATAGCGGGAAGCATGGTGGCTGGCGTGCAGGCAGACGTGGTGCTAGAGAGGGAACTGCGAGGTCTACATCTGGATCCACAGGCAGCAGGAAGAGGTGGTGAGCCACTAGATTTGGCCTGAGCTTCTGAGACCTCAAAGCCTTCCTCCACCAAAGCCACACCTCCTAATATTGCCTCTTCCTGTGAGCCTATGGGGGCCATTTTTAGTGAAAGCGACACAGTCCTTATCTGCGACTTGATCTCACAGATCCTGGAAGATACTCTGTTCTCTATCTTGGACCATTTTAGATGCCTATTAAAGGCTATTTCTATGTTAGATTTGGGCACAGATGTAATCGGGAAATATTTAAGAGCAACATTGCACACAGGAGCCTTAATCACCATCGCTGTAGGGCCTGTCCTAGTTAGGGTTTCTACTGCTGTGATGAAACACCATGACCCAAAGCAGGAGCCTCGTTTGCACACCTGGCACAAGACCTGTGTAACACCAGGAAGCAGGATGGCCTGGAATGCATTTGCTGGAAGAAAACAATTCAGTAAACTTAACACTCTATGGAATGTTTCTTAGATTTTCTACCCCTGCCTACTGGGTGGCTGATGGGAAGACATTTACAACACTCCCTGGGCTTCACTTCCTAGTGATTACTTCTTTCAGAGATCTGGGAACTAGTGTTGACAGACTAGAGAGGAAAAGGAATGAGAGGGCTTAAGAGTTTTTTGTACCTGTTGGAGGAGGTAGTGGCTGAAGTAGTTTTGTCTGGCCTCTCACTCTGGCCATGTAACGCCCAGCCTGGGCTCTTAGCTACCCTGTTCTACCTGTCCCGTTGGATGTCAAGTTCGCTCTTTGTGCTGCAGACATAGGCTCCTAGCCAACCGGGCAACGAGCCATGAGGCTGTCTCCTCTCTAGCAGGTTTAAAGTTAAGAGGGAAACATTTATTAACCAGCTTGAGCTCATAAGGAGCTGAGATTAAAGCATAAATAAGCCCTGGGCTCCATCCTGGCTGGTCCTATGTCAACTTGACACAAGCTAGAGTTATCTGAAAGGAGGGAACCTCCATTGAGAAAATGCCTCCATTAGATCCAGCTGTAAGACATTTTCTAAATTAATGATTGATGGAGGAGGGCCCAGCCCATTGTGAGTGGTACCATCCCGGGGCTGGTGATTCTGGGTTCTATAAGAAAGCAGTCTGAGCAAGCCACAAGGAGTAAGCCAGTAAGCAGCATCCCTTGATAGCTTCTGCACCAGTTCCTGCCTCCAAGTTCCTGCCTTGCTTGAGTTCCTGTCCTGACTTCCTTTGGTGATGAACAGCAATGTGGAAGTGTAAACTGAATAAACCCTTTCCCTCCCAACATGCTTTTCGGTCATGGTGTTTCATCACAGCAATAGACACCCTAAGCAGACAGGCTCTAAGGAGATGGTGGAAGGGATCAATTAAGATGACTCTGAGGGGCAGGTTCGGGTGATGTATATTCCTGGCTTGCTTTGATTTGTACTTTCGGAGATTTCTGTAAAATACACATATTAGTATATGTGTATTTACTTAACCCTTACAACCAAACCCTCAAGGATACATTTTATTGTCTCATTTTTTGACACTCAAAGATGATGTGCCCAGATTGTAAAGACCCCAAAGAGACCACCAGGAAGCACAACCCACTGTAATTGCATGAGGGTCTTTATTCAAGCCGGAGCTGGGGCCACCAACCTCCCTGATGGAACAGGAAGGAGAATGACCCCCAGGTCTAAGCGAAGGGGGTGTATAAACGAAAAACCCGCAAGCCTTGGCATTACATGAGAGGGCAAAGGAATGCCGTCCTTCAAACCTGATAACGTTTGTTCAGACAGCGGGGTAGAACCACACAGCTGGAAAGGGACCTTCCTGCCCTGGGAAAAGTAACTTATTGTGTTATCAGAAGCTGGTGTACTTTTACAAACTGGTCGTAGCTGTCTGGGAACACTTAATTGTCTCTTTTCCATAGTCTAAGAGTGGGCTGTTATCATTTTAAGGATATTGGTCTCTTTTCTTCAAGGGCAGGAGCCATCTGCACCAGAGGAGTGCAAGTTGTTAATCAAAAGCGGGAGTGAGTTTTAGTGACCTGGAGGCTAGGGCATCTTGTTTTTTGTCTGTTCCCTAGGCTGGCATTTTCCCCCCTCCCAGGGGGGTTTTCAGGGGGAAGGGAGTGCTATCATGAAGGGGATTACAATATTAGGGCACCAGACTGTGCTCCCTTTTGTCTGCTCTCTCCAAAGACCGGAGGCATCTATGCTGGGAAAGGGGGGGGGGGGTAGTGCTAACTTCTCTGGCTCTCGAAGGGTCAGGAGAGTGCAGGATTTGATGTGTAGGTTTCCTGTGTCTCTTCAAAGACACTGAGGATAGGTCATTCATCTGAATTCATAGAATACATTCATGTCAGGGAGGCAAAACCTTGAGCAGAGCAAGAGTGGAGCCATTGCAGACATGTCTCCTGGGTCTCCCTTGGAGGGCTTCCCATGTCCCCGATCATACCAAGAACACATTTTTAGTCAAGTAGACATCTCCCAGAATCTCTAGCTCAAGATAAACGGGTCACTATAGCAAAGGTAGTTAATCAGTTGCATGTTTTCTCTTGAAGAGGTTCAAACTCGGGCTGGCCCACATAAAGGAGGTGTATCCATTACTTTTCTCACAGCTGTGACAGAATGCCCAACAAGAGCAGGGGTTATCTTAGCTCACCGTTTAAGAAGGGAGACTGTCCGTCACTGCAGGTAAGGCGCGGTGGCAGGAGTGTGGCGTGCTCTATAGTGGTCAGGAAACCAGAGCAGACAGGTCATGGAACTGAGCTGTGAAATCCAAAGCCTGCGACCACTTCCCCCAGGAAGGCTCTACCTCTTAATGGCTCTAGAACTTTTCAAAACTGTGTCCCCAGTGGGGGACTGGATGTTGAAACAAGTGAGCCAATGGGGGACATTTCCCATTCAATCTACACCAGGAGGGGGCGATAAGAGAGGGTAACAGAGGGGGTCGAGCTAACCAAAGCACACCAAGCAGACACCCGGAAACAACAAAGGAGTCCAGTGTTTTGTCCAATTAATGTACAGTGACAGAAAAAGGTGTAGTTGTAGTGTGTGTTTGTGTGTTTTGTGTGATGCGTTTGTGTGTATGCAATGTATTTATACGTGTGGTATACATGAGCATGATGTGTAGTGTGTGTGGTGTGGAGTATGTATGGTGGGGGGGTAGTGTGTGGTGGATGTGTGTGTAATGTGTGGTGTGTCCATGGGGTATAGTGTGTATGTGTGGTGTGTATGTATGAGTGTGTGTGTAGTATAGCGTGTGGTATGGTGTATGTATTATGGCCTATATAGGGGCTGAAGTGTGTGTCTGTGTAGTATGATGTGTGTGTCAGGGGGTAGTATGTAGTGTATGTGTTGTGTTTGGCATATGTGAGTGACATGTGGTATGTTTATTAGTTATGTGTGTGTGTTGTCGTGGTATGTGGTGTGTCCATATGTGCAGTGTATGTATTTGTATGTGTGCTGTGTGTATGTGTGTTGTATGTATGTATGTATGTATGTATGTATGCGTGAGTGTGGTGTGTAGTATGTGGGTGTGCTTGTGTGTGTATTGCTTGTGACATGGATTGCCCATTCCCCATGCATAATGCAAGGCAGTATGCATTAGGGCCAGGAAGGCACAGCCTTCTCCTGACTTCCATGAAGTCAGGGCAGCCTAGTGTTTCCCTAGTATGACAAGAGTGGAGGATGAACCAGGGGGGAACACACCCTCTTTCCTGCATCCTGACTCAGATTGACGGTGGATGAGTCTGTGCTATAGAATTCTGGCACCACCTTGGGAAGCGAATAATAATATGCTCCCTGCCCGCAGTGGCTGGCTGGACCAAAACTCCTTTGCTTCTTGACTTGAAAACAACCTTTCCTCTCCTGTCTCTGTACCTGTGGGCCCAGAGGCAGCTACTCTCCCAATCTGCCAACTACACTCTTTTTTGTGGAGCACCCGAGGACCATAGCCACTGTCAAGAGACGCACTTGAACGACTCAGTTGCTGACTTTGTTTCCCTGTGTCATCACAGAGCACTGAGCATAGCTTGTATTCTTTCTGTCCCCCCTTTTTGCAGCAATGAGAAAAATGTGTTGCTGCTGAGTCTGGTGCAGGGCTGCGGTGTATGGGTGTGATAATAAGCCATGGCAATTGGCACCTCTGTCTTGCAGATTGAAGCCATCTACTACTTTGTGGTGGGGGATGTACCTCAGGAGTCCCGGAAGCTTCTACTAAAAACGGTTCTGGAGATCCCATATCCAGTCTGCACAGTGTCCTTCAATGCCAGAGGAGAAGAAACCATAGCTTTCCTAAAAGATCTGAGTGCCAAGGCCCATAGCAGGTAGGCAGACGATGGACTTGAGAGGGCCAGAGAGTGGGTGGTCCACTTACAGTCTAGCTGTTTACCCAGTATGTCATGGTTTACAGTTGTTGTGGTCTTCAAACCCTTTCCTTTGTCATTCATCAATATGGTTCTCCTCTATTGATCTCTTGGAGTCTTGCAGACTGGAGATACTGCTTTCTTAGTCAGCTAATTCCTAGTGGATCAGGCTCTCCACTTAGGGCCTTCTCAGGCCAGGGCCAGACACCAACAACTGGAGATCACTCTGCATCCCCTAGGTTGAGGCAACTGTTCACAATAGCCAGACTTTTGAAACATACAGGCTTTTTGAGAAGGAATTGTTGGTGATATGGAGGACTGGACTTGGCCTTTATTGACACCAAAGGCTGGCTGGAAATACACCTTTTCACCCACCAGTTGGCCTAATAGAGTTGGCAGAAACGCAGTTCTTTGCCCATGGCCCCAGGAACCCTGATTTTCCATGTCTGAAGAGCGTCAGGACTCTTCCTGTGTAACCAGACCTGTGAGGGTCTGATCTCGCCACCCTAGAAGCTTTTCAGACAGTTGAAATCACTAGGCATAAGCCTTTGAATCTGGCATCCCGACTATGTCCAAATACATAAATGCTGTGGGAGAGTCTACATCCACTTTCTCTAGGGTAGAGAGAAAGACAGCTGGCAGGATTCTTTCTCTGACTTGTACCTGCCTCCTCTCTCCTAGAGAACATTTTCTAGGAGGTTTGGTGCTCAGGGAATAGCATGCTCAGGGAGCATTGATCCCATTACTGCTCGAACACAGCACAGTGGTGGGGTTACAGGTGGAGACAAGGAATCCTCTGTATGCTCTGGGCCTTCCCAAGTGAGCTGAACACACAGCCCTTGGTGCTCCTGCCTGCTGTGGTGTGGGCTCAGATACACCATGCTATCTGCTGTTACATTGTGCCCTGGGCTGCTGGGACCAGCTAGAGCACAGTGACACAGCGTGTCTTTCTGGTCTGAGCTTGCAGGCTGCCTGGGCCTTGGGCTCAGCTGGACAGATTTCCCCCCAACACACAGTTTCCGAGGTTGTGTTTGTGTGGAAGCGACAGGGTGGGTGTGGGTGCTGAGGTCTAGCAGTCTTCTCTAAAGAACCTTTCTTAATGGTGCCTCTCTCCATTAGAGGAAACTTCTACCCTTTTCTCTTTTCAATCTGGAGAAAAGATCAGAGAGTGGAAAGTTCCAGACACCTAAGGCCTTGGCACTTGGGGTTCAGGGCCAGACAGACCTCACCTGTCCCCCCACCCCCAAAACACACACACACACACACACACACACACACACACACACACACACACACACACACACACACACACACACACACACACACACACACACACACACACACACACACACACACGGAAGCACCTTGCACTGTCAGACAGTCATCATCAAAGGGAGCGAGCTGGACATTTTCTGCTCTGGAAAGTGCCTACAGGACACAGACATAGCAAGGCCACAGGAAGGAGGCTGTCTTGTTCTCTGCCACCAAGTCACTATGACAATCTCACCTGGAGTTCTTTAGGAAAATGACAAGCTTTTCACAGTCCAGGAGGCCTGAGGTCACTCCCACTTTTAGTTCGCCTTAGTTTCCTTTGTTCACCACTTTAGACAAGCTTCAAGTGGTCCCTCAGGATTCCCTGAGGTGAATTATCAGTGACAAACAGAGGCAAGGTCTGAGCCTCACCCGAGACTCCCTCTGTCAATCAGCAGCTACTGTCCTATCGCTTGACATTCTGGGTTACAGTTAAGGGGTTTCAGGAGTACGATTTAGGGGCTGAGGATGTAGCCCAGGGTGCCTAACTGGTGTTCATGAGGGCCTTTGGTCCAACTCTAGCATTGCCCAGAAAGGGGAAAAGAAAGAAAGAAAGATAGAGATCAGCCCATCTCCTTGGCCCACAGCAGCAGCTGCAAGCTTTACCGTACACGTGGATCCTCTAGGGACCTTGTTAAAGGCATATTCTGACTCAGCAGGTCCAGGCAGGGACCTGGGATGGATCTGGATCTCAACAGCTCCCAGGTGGCACTGCTGATATTCCTTGGACCACACTTTGAGCTGACAGGCCTCCAAAACTTGCCCACACAGGAATTCTTTGCATTAGCTCCTAAGCTCAAAACCCGGGGAAGTCTGTGTTTGCTGAGTTACAGTTGACTGAGGCCACTCAGCAATAAGCAAACTAGTCAAGGCTGTCTGTAACCCCAGCTTTCAACACTCAGCCAATCAATGCTAACGGCCATTAGTGGGCTCCCTTATTTAATGCCTGGGCCATCAAAACTGTGTTGATGTGATAGAGGGTTAGAAACAAAACCCCACAAACTATCATTACCTAGGATCAAGAAACACCATTCGGCTGAGCTAATTACTATAATGAGAAGCCACACCACCACAGAAAATCTCAAACCATCCTTGTGTGTGCACATGTGTGCATGCAGGCATACACAGAGGTCAACGCTGGGTCTTTTTCCCCCAGATCACTTGCCGCCTTATTTTCTAAGACAGGGCCTCTCAGTGACCTTGAAACTTACTGATTCAGTTAGGTTGGCTGTCCATCAAGCTCCAGGGATCCGTCTGTCCCTATGTCATCAGTGCTGGGATCACAGATGTATGCATGGCTTTAACATAGGTGCTAAGGATCCAAAGGCAGGTCCCCATGCTTGCTTAAACACCCACACTACCCACTGAGCTGCCTCCTCTGCCTGGCTCTTGATTGTGGGAGCTGACAAGGTATAGCGGAATCAGAGAATGCGGTTAAAGTTAAGAGGCTTGGTGGTGGGCAGAGAGCTGTGTACCTGGACTCCCAACTACTGGGAGGTGGAGGCAGGAGGATTGCTTGAGGTCAGAATTTCAGGACTACAAGAGCAACCTAGTGAGACTCAATTCTGAGAAAACCAATCAAAAATAAACCAAGATTTGGAGCACCAAAACCAGCAAATTGACTGAGAGAACCCTCAGCACATGCCTGATACGGAACACATTTCATGTTTCAGATTCCACGCCTTTGCTGAGAGAACAGAGTGTATAGAATTCTCTGCATTTTCCACAGAGGATGTTGACAGCTCCATGACTTCAAGGAAACTGAAAGGGAGACTCCCTCCAGGTACCTGGAACCCTGAGGGAGCAGTGTCACTTATAATCTTAATTTCAAGTGCTCTGCAATACAGTTTGGAAATAAAGGACAAAGCAGGGACCGTCCATATCTTTCGAATTATTTCCGTGGCACAAACGTGCACCCAGTGGGATTTCATAATGAATGGGTCTGTCTGGAAACTGCTTTAAATGTGTTGCTCACAGAAACAGTCTAAGAGATGTGTGCTTACTGACATGGGAACCTTCTAGAGATGTGGCCTTAGCCATTCTATTGCTGGGGTAAGTTAGGTCCAAGCTAGGCAGAGCCACCCTGCTTTCTGAGCTAGCGGGGAGGCTGCACAGGATAGGGGGGGCACAAGGGGGATGTCCCTGCAGTTCTTAATCATTCTGTGTTTCTTGTGATGGAGGGCAGTACTTGCCGGGTGAGCCTGCCCTTGTGCAGGTCAAAGCAAAACAGAGACTTTTATGGAGGCCAAGGGAACCTCATTTTTCATTCAGGAATGTGGTCTAGTGAATGAGGTCACAGAATTAGGGAGGAAGAGCGCTGTGACTCAGAATGCCAGTAATGGAAGTGTACTCCGAAAGCAGAGAATGGGGAATTCCTCCGGGGCCAATTAAATGTCAAAATACCACTGAGTAAAGGCAGGGAAGGGAGTTCCTGTCTGACTGTTACATGGCACAGCACAGCATGGCACCTATTTAGGAACTGGCAGTTTGAATGCAATGTCCCCCATATTCTTCTCTCAGCTTGCTGCTCCATATCTACCTGCTGCCAGCTTCCTCACTATGGAGATGATGGACTCTTACCCCTCGGAAACCTTAAGCCCAAACAAACCATTTGGTCTATAAGTTGCGTTGGTCATGGTGTTTTATCACAACAAGAGAAAAATAACTCTGAAGTCTGAGAGCCAGTTGCTGCCTCCACCCTTCTGTTCAACTGTAGGTATTAAATAGGCTTCTAGTTTTGATACTTGGCAGAGATGACTCCTTGGGTACAGGGAAGAAGCTCAAGAGTTCTCATTGCAAAGGCTCATGGGAGAAGGCATTTGCATGGTCAGCTAGTTGTTGAGATAGGGATAATGTCAGCAGAGCAGGTCAGAAAGCCTGTACCTGACACACACTTTGCATATGCAAATTCATTACATCACAGAGTATAGCCCAGGGAGATTTCTGTAGAGCACTGCAGTCAGCTTTCTGTAACCAACACCTTTTCCTGATCATGAGGTGGACATGTCCAGATAATTACAGGAAATGATTGGTGCTAATTGTGCTAGTTAGTGTTTTTGTCAACTAGATACAAGCGGGTCATCTGGGAAGACAGAATATCAGTTGAGGAATTGTCTCCTTCAGACTGGCCTGTAGGCAAGTCTGAGGAGTGTTGTTTTTTGATTAATGATTGATGTGGGAGGGCCCAGCTCACTATGAACAGCGCCACCCCTGGGCATATGGTCCTGAGTTGTCTAAGGAAACAGGCTGAGCAAGCCATGAGGAGCGAGTCAGTCAGTGGTGTTCCTCCATGGCCTCTGCTTCAGTTCTTGCCTGGAGTTCCTCCCCTGACTCCCCTTCATGATGGGCTTTAAGCTCTAAAGATGAAATAAGCCCCCCTCCCCCCACACTGTTATGGTCATGGTATTCGTCACAGCAACAGAAATTGAACTTGTGGGTGGTTTCAATCAGGGTGAGAGCATGGGCTGTCACCAGCTCCCCAAGGCACATCAGTTGTTACTAATGGGGCTTGGTTTTGACCTGTGCAGTCCCTGGAGTCCTGGTCTGTTTCTACTGCTGCACCCGAATACCCGAACAATTCATAGTGCATGGGGATATATTTGGCTCATGGTTCCCAGAGCTGAGAAATCCAAGAGCGAGTGACTGGTGCAGACAAGGAATTTGCCGCTGCGTCCTCCCAGGGTACAATGTTGAATGGCAAGCCGGGCAGAGGTTTGCTTTCATAGTGAATCCACCCCCACAGTACTAATCAATCTTCCCAATAATGCCATTAACTCAGATTGGGGGCATAGTCCTTGGACATCTTAGCAAGTCCCACATCCAGTTCTGTTGCACCAGGGAGTTACATATGAACTATATAGCACCTGGCATTCGGGTGACTAAGGAAACGAAGCTACCATCTTCCCAGCCATGGAAACAGACAACGTAAAGTGCAGACAAAACATGTTTTCTAAGAATGAAACGCTTGACATGCCTTCATTTTAGTAATCATGTGTTCCAAGTTTGGGAGGGAGGTGTCAGGTCCTAAATAAGCCATCTTGTCTATCCATCACAATGCTCCAGAAATGCCACCACTTCAAAGTCAGCTTCTTCTACTCAAGAGCTGCCCAGATAGCATTGGCAGACAATTTTGGTTTAGAAAATGTGTGGTTTCCAGTCCCACCCGGGCTCCGGGGGGATGGGGGAGTCAGTTCTTTAACCTTTTCTCTGTGGTTCCTTCTCATCCTCACCCCACCAGCTGGGACAGAACTTCTGTATCACTCTCCCAGACCTCCAACAGGCTGGGTGGAGTCTGTCTCCTTAGCAGGTAATTTTATCTTCCTTGGGTGGAAAACAGACTTTCAAGGGAAAATTTAGACAAGTGCTACTTAGAGAACCCACTTGCCAATCTGAGAGAAAGTTCCAGGTGTTACTTTTGGATTCTACATAATTGGTTTTTAAAGTCTGGTCCTTCTTCCTCTATCCCAGTTCTAAACAAAACAAAAATAAGACAAAAGAACCACCCTACAGCCAAGAAAAGAATAGTTTCAAAATTGTGTATATATATACATATATATATATATGTATATATATAAACTTGCATGCATGTACACATATATACAAATATATACACGTATATGTACATACACACATATACACGCACATGCACACACATGTGCATGCACACACGTGCATGTGCACACACGCTCACACCCATGTACACACCCATATACATACGCAATAAGCACATGCACACATACACACATATGCACACATGTGTGCATAACACATGGATACGCATGCATACACACGCACATATATACACACACCCGTACACACACTGCCCAGACAGCCGTCTTTAAGTGTATAGCTCAGCTTTATTAAGATTATTCGCTGTGGCAGCTGTCACTGCTGCTCAGCTCCCCAAATCGTGTCTGTCTTTTCCAGTGAAGTTCTGCACCTATGAAAGAATCACTTCCTCATGTCTTATTCTGTTTGAGCTGCTACAGCAAAACATTAGAGCCTGGGTATTCATAAAGAACAGAAAGTGATTTCTTATAGTTCTGAAGGCTGAACAATCTAAGATCAGCAGACCCAGTGTCTTGTGGACTTTTTACTTCCAAGATGGTGCCCTGCTGCTTCGTCCTCCAGAAGGAATGTGTGCTGTGTCCTGACTTGACTAAAGAGATGGCAGGGCATGAAACAGCAAACAGAGCTCTCTTCAGCCCTCTCTCTCTTTAAAAAATATTTTGTTGTATTTGTGTGTGTGTGTGTGTGTGTGTGTGTGTGTGTGTGTGTGTGTGTGTGTGTACCTGTGCCCCAATATGCGTTTGGAGGTCAAAGGACAACTTGCAGGAGTGGGTTTTCTCCTTCTGCCAGATGGGTCCTGGGTATCAAATTTGAGTCGCAGGCTTGGTGGTGAGTGTCTTTCTTGCCAAGCCCCCTCCCTGCCCGTGTACGGGCACTACTGAATTCATACAGGTTGAGCCCTAACGGCATAATCATCTCTCCAAAGCTCTTACCTGCAGCACCATCTCATCTGAGAGGTGGTTTTGGACTTACACCTAGACCATAGCACCCATCCCTCCTCCTGCAGCCCCTGACAACTACCAGTCTCTGTTTTGTACTCTTGAATTCGCCTGTTACACAGACAGCATATGTTCAGACAGCGTGTGCCTTGTCTTTTTTCCTTTTTTCACTTAGCACGATTGCCACTTCTCTCCTTTAAATGAACAATCTTTTTTTTTTTTTTATGACTTTAAAAAAAATATCTTTTGGACACATAGAAAACTCTTAGTTGGTAAAGCACTTGCACGAAGAGCCAACCTCGCCCCCAACACCTGTGTAAAACAGGTGAGTGGGCTGTGCACCTGCAATTGCTGTGCTGGAGTGTGGTGGGGACAGGACGGTCCCTGGAGCTTGCTGCCCTGCTGGTCTAGCCCACCAGCAAGTCCCAGATGAACAAAGATAGAGGAAACCGCCCAACACTGGCTTACTTATACATGAGTTTACCAGAGGGGGAGGCAATCAAGTTAATTCATGTATGTGTTTGTATGTGTGGTGTTTACTCATCTCTGTGTATGGATGGCCATTCTATGCCAGAGTGTGTTGCTCTAAGATGCTCTGCCTTACTCCCTTGAGACAGCGTCTTCCACTGAGCATGGAGCTTGCTTTTTTTTTTTATTTTTCTTTATTTTTTTTATAATACTGGTTGACCAATAATCTCTCAAAATTCCTCCTGTCTACACCCCCTCAATGATTGGTTACAGGTATTCTTGCTTGCACCAGATTTTTGTGTAGATATTGGGGATTAATCTCCATCTCTTCAGCTCTAAATAGATGTTGAATTGTCACTAAAACAACTTTATTACAGCATTTTTATACATTCTCTGTTTTTGCCGTCCTACTTTCTCACGCCTCTCCTCCATCCCCTCCCCCGCTTCCGGCTAGTTCCCCTTTCTCACGATTGTACACACACAGATATAGTCACTAAAAGCACAGGGTCTCCGTGTAAGAGAAAGCATGAGTCTGGGTGCCTTCAGTTAATGCCACAATTCCCATTTCCCAGCAACTGTCATGATGTCGGTATTCTCTGTGGTTGGAGAAAATGGCATCGAGTGTATGTCCTCATACAGTCCTGTGTCTGTGACAGGCATTTCTTAGCTATCGTGAGAAGAGCCGCAATGGCCAAGGATGGCCAAGGATCTCTGCGGTGTGCTAAATGAGAGTCTTTGCTGTATCTGCCCAGGAGTGACATAGCTGGGTCACATGCTGGTCCTACTTTTAGTCTTTTGGGAAAATTCCTTATGGGCTTCCATACTGGGCACAACAGTATATACTTCCACCAACTGGGAATAAGGTTTCTCTTTCTCCACACCCTGGACAGCATTTGTTAGCATTTGTTTTCTTGATAGTCATCTGGACGCTGGGGTGTTTTAATGTTACCATTGCTTTGATGAAACACCACAGCCAAAAGCAAGCTGGGGAGGAAAGGGTTATTTCACTCACAGTGAAATATATCAGCTCATCATCAAAAGCACTGAGGGCAGGAACCCAAGCAGGGCAGGAATCTGGAGGCAGGAGCTGATGCAGAGGCCATGAAGGGATGCTGCTTACTGGCTTGCTTCTCTAAGCCTGCTCAGCTTGCTTTCTTATAGAACCCAGGATCAGCAGCCCAGGGATTGCCCCACCCACATGGGCTAGGCCCTCCCCATCAATCACTAATGAAGGAAATGCTCTATAGGCTTATGTGTAGCCTGAGCTTATGGAGATTATTTTCTTAATTGGGCTCCCTGACTTTATCTTGTGTCAGGTTGATATAAGACTTCCAGCATGCTGGGGTGAGATAGAATCTCAATATAGTTTATTATTATTGTTGTTGTTGTTATAGTTTTGATTTTTGTTTTTGAGACAAGGTTTTTCTGGGTAGCCCCAGCCATGCTGGAATTTGCTGTATAGACCAGGCTGGCCTCAAACTCAGAGATCGCCTGCCTCTGACTCTAGAGTGCTGGTATTAAAGGTGTGGGCCAGCGCCACCCAGCTTGTAGCTGAAGGAATAAATTGTGTGTGTGTGTGTGTGTGTGTGTGTGTGTGTGTGTGTGTGTGTGTGACACTTTGCTTATCCACCTGCCAGCAATGGATGCACGAATTGCTTTTATCTTTTGGCTATTGTAAATTATGCTGCCATAAACTTGTGTTCACAAATACATTTCTGTCTCCCTGTTTTTTATTATCTGAATCACACATGGTAATTTTACTTGTATTTTGGGGAGCCTCCATATTGTTTCATTACAGTGGTGGCATTGCTGTCTGTGCCTACCAACAGTGTACAATTGTCCCTTGTCCTTGGGAACATTTGTTACTTGATGTAATTTTGACTGCATTCCTTAGCTGTTCACTATTGTAAATCTCTGGCCCTCAGACAGGCGGCAGTGCATGCCCTTTGCCCTCGGGAGCGTCACTTCCGGAGCTTGTACCTGCTCTTCTATCTTTCTCCTTTCTCTGCCCTCTTTTGTTACATTCAGTAATTATTTTTATTTTCACACTTCCAGATTTCTTTTGTTTAAAGTCTGAACAGAAGTAATGGATTTTGTTCGTTATGTCATTTCCCCACATTTGTTCTTTGTTCTTATTCATCCATCTCCACCCCCCAACCCCCCCCCCCCCCCCCCCCCCCCCCCCCCCCCCCCCCCCCCCCCCCCCCCCCCCCCCCCACCCCACCACACACACACACACACACACACACACACACACACACACACACACACACACACACACACCATCTAAATACCTGCAGTCCTTTTTGTTCTGAACATAGCTTGTTTTATTTATACCAATCTCCAGTTGTATCTCTGGTCCTGAAAGTCACGATTATTTTCCTTCCTTCTGAGCAGAATAAACCACCCCAAGGTGCACAAAGAAGGTGATTCTTCGGAGAGAGGCCGAAAGCCTGAGGTGATCAGAAATGGGTGTTGATATGGAAGGGTGGAAAGTCCCTAAAGGGACAGTACAATCCTGCTGTTGTGTATGTGCCACATGGGCTTTGTCTCCTCAGCTGCTGACGGCCACCTAGGCTGGTTCCATTTTCCAGCTTTTGTGGCTAGCGCCACAGTGAACTTGGATTGTCAAGTGTCTCTGAGCTGTGCTGACTTGGAGTGCTTTGAGTGTATACCCAGGAGTAGTGTAGCTGGGTTCTAGTTTAGTGTTTTGGGGGACCTCCCCTCTGGCTTCCACAGTAGTAGCCTCAGTTTACATTCCCGCCAGCAGCGACGGGTTCCTCTTTCCCACCACCTCATGGAGCTGAAATCTCAAATCAGTTTTACTTTATGCTTTGTTGTGTCAAAGAATGATGAATATATTTAAGAATATTTATTTACCATGTGTATTTCTTCCTTTGAGAACCCTGTTCAGTTCAACTGTAGGTTTATTGATTGACTTTTTGTTTTTGGTATTTGAATTTTAGTATTCTTTTTGTACTTTAGATGTTAGTCTCCTTGGAATTTAGATGGGGATTGCGTTGACTCTCTAGATGGCTGCTGGTACCATAGCCTTTTCATAGTATTAATTTTGCCAATCCAGGAGCAAAAGAGATCTTTTTGTCTTCAATGTCTGGAAGTTTATATGGCAGAGGTCAGTGCTGGATGGTTTTCTGTTAACTTGGCACAAGTTAAAGTCATCTCAGAAGAGGGAACCTCAATTAAGAAAATGCCTCCATAATGTTGGGTTGTATGTAAGCCTATAGTGATTGATGGGGGAGGGCCCAGCCCGTGTGGGTGGGGCCATCCCTGGGCTGGTGGTTCTGGATTCTATAAGGAAGCCGTCTGAGCAAGCCATGTGGAGCAAGCCAGTGAGCAGCATCCCTCCATGGCCTCTGTATCAGCTCCTGCCTCCAGGTTCCTGCCCTGTGTGAGTTCCTGTCCTGTCTTCTTTCAGTGATGAATTGTGATTTGGTGCCAAAGAACCCCTTTCCTGCCCAACTTGCTTTGGTCATGGTGGGTATCATAGCAACAGTAACCCTTACTAAGACAAGGTCTTTTGTTTAGTTTAGTCCTGTGTATTTAAATATTTTTCAAGAATTTCATCTATGAGTACTGTATTTATATTGATTTCACTCCCTATGGTGAACCACATGAGTCTCTAAAGACC
>JAPYYD010000528.1:9281-20395 GCA_028551405.1 Uromys caudimaculatus | reverse complement strand
TTTTTAAGGGTGTTATTCATTTCTTTCTTAAAGTCTTCTATCATCATCATGAGAAGTGATTTTAAATCTGAGTCTTGCTTTTCTGGTGTGTTGGGGTATCCAGGGCTTGCTGTGGTGGGAGAGCTGGGTTCTGATTGTGCGGAGTACTCTTGGTTTCTGTTCTTTATGTTCTTACCCTTGCCTTTTGCCATCTTGTTGACTCTGATGTTAGCTGATCTTACTCTGTCTGGTTGTGGCTTGCCTCTCCTGCAGGCCTCTGTGTCAGTACTCTGTGAAATCCAGCTCTCTCTGAGAGGTGTTTGGGTTTAGAGAGCTGTGGCACCATGTCTGCTCTGGGGTGCAGAAGGAAATCGGAAAGATCTTGTCCCCAGCTGTCCCTTGGTTCCTATACTCTGATGGCTCTGCAAGGGTCCCTCTTGGTCCAATGGGTTTGAGCAGAAGTGGTGGTTTTGCCTGTGCTCAAAGGTGTGTCAGCACTCCTGGGATACCCGCTCTCTCCCGGAGCCTTGTGGCCTAGGCTGGGGTCCCCAGGCACAGGCCCCTGGTGGCCCAGGCAGAGGTCTCCACCCACAGGTGGGAACCTGAAGGTTCAGAGATTTTGTGTTCCATGGCTTCTCAGTCACTGGGTCCCAGCGGATCTGGGCAGGTCTGGGTGAAAGGTGTTGCTCCCCTTTATCCCACTCATGGCTTTCCCAAGCTCCTGGGAGGGTAGCTTTTTCAGGTGTTCGTTGGCTATGGACTCCTGGTGGTCCAGGCAGAGGTCTCTGCCCACAGGTGGAAACTGGAAGGTTCAGAGATTTTGTGTCCCCCGCTTCTCAGGTCCTGCGTCCTGGCGGATCCGGGCCGGTCCAGGTGAGAGGTGTTGCTCCCCTTAACCCCACTCACTGCTTTCCCAAGCTCCTGGGAGGGTAGCTTTTTCCTGCGCTAGTTGGCTATGGACTCCTGGTGGCCCAGACAGAGGTCTCTGCCTCCCGGGGGTTTCTATGCCCGCCTACCTCGGTCCCTGTGTCTCCCAGGTTTGGAGCAGTTCCTGGTGAGCTGTGGAGGTTGTCTTGGGCCCTCTCCCGGCTTTTCCAAGCTGCTGGGAGGGTATCTTTGTCCCGGCGCTAATTTGCTATGGAGCCCTGTGGCCCAAACTGAGGTCCCCGCCGCTGGCGGAAGTTCCTGTCCCTCAATCTCTGTGGCCCGCGGAAACCGGGCGGAATTGGTGAGTGCTGGGGCTCGTTTTGCCCCCACTCGGGGCTTTTCCACGCTCCTGGGAGAGAAATTTTCTCCCGGCGCTGCTTGACTATGGAAATCTGGAGGCCCAAGCAGAAGTCTCCTGCCTCAGTCGCCCGCTGTTGGGATCCAGGGGGTTTCTATGCCCGCCCACCTCAGTCCCTGTGTCTCCCAGGTTCAGAGCAGTTCCTGGTGAGCTGTGGAGGTTGTCTTGGACCCACTTCCGGCTTTTCCAAGCTGCTGGGAAGGTATCTTTGTCCCTGCACTAATTTGCTATGGAGCCCTGTGGCCCAAGCTGAGGTCCCCCACAAGCATTTTCTAGAAAAAAAAAATTGTGTCTATTTTTGTGGTTGAAAATCTCACACATGTATCTTTGTATGGAATATACTGAGTGCTAAACAATCACTTTGATGTTACATTTGAAAATTAAATCCAAAACTAATAGCAATAATACATATATATGAATGAGGACATATACTACATGTGTTATTCCTTTTTTCCCTACTAGTACCCAACCATCCTTTCAGATCCTTTCACCCATTGTGATAGTCACCTTTCTACTTCTGTTCCTAAATATATATTTTATTAATCCAGATTATACTTGTGAGAAAAAACACATGATATTCATCTT
This sequence comes from Uromys caudimaculatus, assembly GCA_028551405.1. Taxonomy (NCBI): domain Eukaryota; kingdom Metazoa; phylum Chordata; class Mammalia; order Rodentia; family Muridae; genus Uromys; species Uromys caudimaculatus. The sequence continues at coordinate 18,546 of JAPYYD010000528.1, read as the reverse complement.
CTTGCATTTGGCTTAATTTGTTTAAATTGATCATCAGTTATATACAATTTTGCAAATTACATAATTTGAATTTTCCTTAGAGGTAAAAAAATCCAGTGTGTGTGTGTGTGTGTGTGTGTGTGTGTGGCATTGTGTTGCTTTTTCTTCATGCATTCTTCTATTGATAGGTATCTAAGATGATTTCATATTAAAAATGAATGTCCATGTTTCTTGGTTATTTTCTATTGCTTTGATGCAACACTATGATCAAGGCAACTTATAAAATAAAGCATTTAATTGTGGACTTGCTTACAGTTTCAGAAGGTTAGTCCATGACTATCATGATGGGGAAGATCACAGCAGGCAGGCAGGCATGGCACTGGAGCAGATTCTAAGAGCTTACATGTTGAGGCAACCACAAGGGAGAGAGAGAGCTAACTAGAAATAGCCTGGACATTTGAAAGCTCAAAGTCCAACCTCCATGACACGTCTCCTCCAAGCAGGTCACCCTTCCTAATTCTTCCACTAACTGGGCAACAGACATTCAAATATATGAGCCGGTGAAGGTCATTCTCATTCAAACTTTTACACCAAGTATCTCCGTAGTATGCTGTCTTAGATTCATTCAGATTAACAGCAATCATTGGTATGCAGTAGTTTGACTTTGGTTTTGTATTTTGAGAACTCTCCCCACTGATTTCCAAGCTCTTTGTAGCAATTTACATTCCTACCAGCTGTGTATAAGTGCTGTTCACTCCCCAAGTCCTCACCACATCTGTTGTTATTTGTTTTCTTGATGGTAGCCATTTTAACTAGGGTGAAATCGAATCTTCATATAATCCTAACTTGTAATGATCCTAACTTTAAATGATGGCTAGGATACTGATAACTTTTTCATTTGTTTATGGTTTCTATATTTCGTCTTTTGAGTTGATTCTCGCACTTGTATTGTAAAATGTTTGGAGGTTGTATGTATTTAGAAACTAATTACCTCTCATGTATACATTTAGCATACATTTTTCATCATACTGTAGGTTGTTTCTTCATTTGGTTGTTTCTGCCACTGCAGAATTTTCAGTTTAATGTAATAGTATTTGTCAGTTCTTGCAATTATTTCATGAACTGTTGGAGTTATCTTCAGAAGGTACTTGCATTGAACTGGTTTCCTATGTGACTTTTGGTATTGTAGCCATTTTCACTATATAATTTCTACTGATTCAATAGCACTAGATCTTTCCATTTTCTAGTGTCCTTAATTTCTTTCTTTGTTATTTGAAAGTTTTCATTATAAAGGCCATTTGTCTCTTTATATGGGCTTATTACTATCTGTTTTATCTTTTTGCTATGTTAGTAATAGATGAGATTTTTTTGTTTCTCAGCAAGTTTACTACTCTTACATAGAAGAAACAAAGAAACAAAGAAGTAAAGAAAGAAAGACAGACAGACAGACAGACAGACAAAAGAAAGAGAAACTATGTATTCTTTCATCTTCAGTTAATTTGGGTATTATGTCTTTTATTTAGTTTGAATAAGTGTGTCAATTTTGTTTATTTTTCAAAGAATCTATTTGTTGTTTCATTGGTTTTTATATTGATCTTTTAGTCTCATTTCACTAATTTTCTGCCCTATTCTTTCTTATCTACTTTCTTTTCATCTAGAGTTTGCTTATTTGTTTTTCTTACAACTTGAGATATACAGGGAAGGGGAGAAAACAGTTGGGATGTAAATAAAAAATCAGTTAATAATAAGGAAAATGAATACTGAAAAAAAGGTGTTGTTTCCCTGATTTCATTCTCAGTCCACTTGTGATTTGTATACCGGAGAGCTACTAACTTTCATGAGTTAATTTTGTATCCAGCTACTTTGCTGAAAGTGTTTATCAGCTGTAGAAATTCCCCAGTAAGAATTTTAGGGTCAGCTTATATAAGTTTATTATCATACATATGCAAATAAAGATACTTCTAACTTCTTCCCTTCCAATTTGTATCCCTTTGAACTCCTTCACTTCTCTTATTTCTCTAGCTAAGACTTAACGTACTATATGGAATAGGTATGGAGAGAGTAGACATCTATGTCTTATTTCTGATTTTAGTTAAATTGCTTTGAGTTTCTCCCCATCTTAGTTGAAATTGACTATGGGCTTGCTGTAAATTGCCTTTATTATGGTGAAGTATGTTCCTTGTACCCCTACTCTCTCCAGGACATTTTTCACAAAGAGAAAAACAAAACAATAACTTAATGTCAATTTATTCTTTTCACTCACACCACATCACAATGGCATGAGGACAAGCCTGTGGTGCATTTTTTTTAATTGATGATTGATGTGGGAGAGCCCAGTTCACTGTGGACGATGCCACCCTTGGGCTGATGATCACAGAAGCTATAAAAAGGCAGATGAAGCAAATCATGAGAAGCTAGCCAGTAAGCAGCAGTTTCCATTGCTTGTTTCAATTCCTGCCTCCTAGTTCCTGCTATGAATTCCTGCCCTGATGTCCCTCAGTGGTAGATAGTAATCTGGGATGTGAAATAACTCCTTTCTCCCCAAATTGCTTTTAGTCATGGTGTTTGTACAGCAATAGAAAAATCCTAACTTCTTTTAGCTGCTTGTTTGTATGCTCATTGTGATCCTTCTAGTCAGCAACCTATACTTGAGTGCACAATCCCCACAGCTTCCTCTGATTGAGAGTTCTGTTGCAATCTCTGCTTTGAGCCAATGTGGATAAAGCCATGAGCTTCTGCTTCATTTTTTCTGATTCACCCTTCTGTTTTTCTGAAATTTTCAGCTGACCTACCATTGCTTTCATGATTTCCAATGTTTTTCCACTTTTTCCACTTTGGGTAGATTCTATTCTTTTATTCAGACAGTTGTCATCAAGTATATAATAAGGACAGCTTCTAATCCTCCATCTTAAACTTAAAGAGGATTTTTAAAAATTTAAGTGTTCTTCAGGGCATTTTTTAAAGTTTTATTTTTATGCGTTAGGTATGTGTTTTGCTTGCTTCTATATTAGTGAACCATGTTCATGCAGTGACCTTAGATGCCAGAAAAAGGCATTAGTTCTCCTGGACCAGAAGTTACAGATAGCTGTGAAACACCATGTGGGTGCTGGGAACTGAATCTGATTCCTCTGTAAGAACAGCAAGTGTTCTTAACCACTGACCCATCTTACCAGCCCCAAACCTGGTTATTCTTTTGATTTTTCCCATGCAATGTGAACTTTCAACTCATAATTTCTATGACCCTTCTATTTTGTCTTGTCACAGTTGTCTATGTAGTTTAATTATTTTCTCTGCTAAACAGCAGGGACTATAAAATAATCACTGAGCATCAATTACATCCTGAATAATATAAGATATCTCAGATAATTCATTTGTAACAAAATAAATAAGTTACATCCTATTTTATACACAAGAAATCCAAAGCTACACCTAATATTTCCAAGATAACAGTTTGTAAATAGAAACACTTCAGTTCTAAAAACTGTCATTTCAGTTCAAACACAATTTTTCAGTTCTAAAAACTGTCATGGTTCCATTACACTAGCAGAAAATATCTGCCCACTCTTTCTCTCACCTCTCAGACGCAGGATGTATTTTTCCCCCTTTGTAGTAGTCTTTTCTTCCTCTTCTCATCCACTCTTGCCCTTCTCCTGTGCAGTGTGACAAATCGGAATTCTCTTTCTACCTGGCCTACATCATAGCCTTTTACTCACACTGCTTTATTAGCTCCAGCCCACCAGCTTGCCATGTAGTAGGAATAGCACACTTTCCCCCTGCAGACTATGGCCCAGGCTGCCTTCAATATTTCTACTCAAGCTAACTACATCTCTCTTTTAAAATTTCATCAAAAGGGAGAAGATATCTTACCCAACTTTTGGGGGACTATCTCACAACATACTATTTTATCAGGTATACATTATTCAGAGGATATAGAAGAAGTACTGTAGAGAGAGAAATTTGATTTCAATACTAAGCCATTTCATCATCTAACTTTTCTGTGAAGAGCATTACCTCAGCCATGTAAGATTCATATTCATCTAACTTGGTGTCAATTGCTGCCACAAATAATTACCCTGCAATTATTTGACAGGTGTATCAATTTCTTCTAAATTATTACTACAATCGATATAGAAGGCACTCTAGCAGTTTGTTGCACATTTTAAGGACCTTACACTCAGACTGAGTGGTCCATCTCCTGTTTTTTCTGATTTTCTGATTTTTCTGCAGGATGTCTGACATTAAAAGGTTTATTTATACTCTGTTGGCCTTTTGGATAAAGAAACAAGTCTTAAGGGTACCATTAAAAACTATGTTTATGAACACACCCTGACATTTAGTGGGGTATCATGGAAAGACTATGAAGATGCACTTTTGAAAACAGTGGCCTCGAAACCAATGCCAACTTTTCAACTAGATTCCACTGAGGGTTTCCTGTGTTCACATTACTTAAGTATTTAGTGTAGTCATTGACTGTTGGAAGGAATGAGGGCATGGAGGGGGAGAGATGGAAAGAGGAAGGGAAGAAGAATGAAGAAATAGTCAATGCAGAACTATATAGCATGTAGTTTTTGTTACCCTGCTTTATGCTCCAGGCAGACCACACTATCAGTCCTGCCTAGGTTCCCTCAGACCTGTGGATGAAACACACACACACACACACACACACACGCACATACACACACACACACACAAACACACACACACACACTAGCTTATTTTTCAACCTGCCTTATTGGCTCAATTGCTGGGCACTTCTAATCTCCTCTAGCTAGCATTCCCTTCCAATACTCTTAGATCAGCACTCTAAATCTGCACTCAACTTTAGTTCAGTTCAGTTACTTTCTCCTGTTCAGCAATGCAAAACCACCCTCTACATAAATGCTTTCCTAATCTCCTGCCTGGGGAAGCAGCCTATGGACGCTCTACTCCAATCTCACATGGCTGGTCACCTTTTCAATGCATGGTGAAATCTCCCTTTCTCTTCCTCCATCTCTAAGCCTGCCTGTGGGTACCAGGAAGTCCTGCCTCTTTCTCCCCCCACCCCAGCAATTGGCCACTGGCATCTTTATTGATCTATCAAGAACCAATTGGGGAACAGGACCTTAGCATCAGAACCACACCCCGACAGAACGTAATAGCTCAAATAACGTCATTTTACACAGTGAAGTTCACGTCTACCTCTGATGATATTTTGGAAGCTCTTGGAACTGAAAGGAAATAACTTTAGTAAAGAAGAGAGTTTATCATCAGAAAACATTACTTACATAAATCCCTGCAAGCAAGTTTCTCAAAATGTGCAGCCAAAGTTGGAATAAACAACATGATGTGATAAGATATTGGATTGAAGAAAAGTGCAAATTAACACTCAAATATACAGGTTTTATTACATAGTACAACAGAAGACAATATTAGGGGCAAAGATGGTAATATAAAGTTTAGCATGACATTGAGGAAATGTGAACTTTTGGGGGGGGATGTGCTAAAAGACTTAGTGTCTAAGTAAATATATTATTTAATGTCTAAATAAATATATCACAATCCATGTTTTAGCCAGGTGTTTTGGTGCATGCTTTTAATCCCAGCATTTGGGAGGGAAAGGCATGTAGACCTCTGTGAGGTCCAGTCCATCCTGATCTGCAAAGCAAGTTCAGGACAGCCAAGGATGTTACACAAAGAAACCCTATCTTAGAAAAAGCCCCCCAAAATCATGTTTTAAGTGCATTTGAATAATCAAAAATATATGTGCACTATTTTATGCTTGATATACACTTAAAGTAACTATATGATAACATATTAGACAGTGGTGGAGGCTTCAAAGGAGACTTGAGGGGACAATTCATGCCCCCGACTTCTTGTGCTAATGTAACAGAGTAGCTTTTCTTTAATAATATGAGAGCAGATTCTTCCCATGAACTGTCTACCTGTAAGAATTTTCAAGGAATTTGGGATATGCCTTAGTGGGTAATGTACTTACTGTGCAAGCATGAGGACTTGAGTTCAGATCCACAGAACCCATATCAAAGCAGTACATAGTAGCACACATATATACAATTTGCAGTTACACTTTGGGAAGATGGGAGACCAAGACAGGATTATCTTCAGAAGTTTGTAGGCCAACTTGTTTGCTTGATGTACACAACAACAAATGCTATCCCCTGTCTGCATCTCCCTTAGTGTAGCCAGGCAGTTGCACCCATGTGGGATGAAGGGAGTAAAACTTAAACAGATGTGGGTGGGTGCAGTGTAGGATCTTGGTCAATAGTGAGTGTGTGTGTAATAAACATACCCTGGAACCGTTTTGGAAACCAGGTTCCTTTATTGGGGGTGGGGGTAATTTATGCCCCTGGGAAAGTGGCCAGGGTCTCTGTGGCAAGGTTTGTGTGGCTGTTTACCAGGCCAGGGCAAAGGTGTTGGGAGACACTTCATCTACATACTCAGGAGCTGTAGGGTAGGGTGAGGAGTGAAGAACCTAATAAGGCCAAAAAAGGATGGGAATGGGAAGGTGGCCAATTCCTGCTGTCCTCATCTCAGGTATCCAGGAGTTAAGTTTTCTTATCCCTTTCTTCTGTAATCTTAGGCCATTACAGTTCCACAAAGAAACACTAAGAAATCCTGGGTCAAACAATAAGAAAGGCAAGAATCAATACCTAAAGTTTTACTCCAACCTCCATATGCAGGAACATACCCAAAAAACCCAGGATAGTGAAAACTATTCTCAACAATAAGAGAACTTATCCTGACCTCAAGCTCTACTACAGGGCAATAGTGATAAAAACTGCATGGAATTGGTATAGAGACAGGCATGTAGATCAATGGAATAATATTGAAGACTCAGAAATGAATCCACACATCTATTGTCACCTGACCTATGACAAAGAAAAACGACAGTATATTTAACAAATGGTGCTGGCTTAACTGGTGGTCATCTTGTAGAAGAATACAAATTCACCCATTCTTATCTCCTTGTACAAAGCTCAATTCCAAGGGGATCAAGGACCTCCACATAAAACCAGATACACTGAATCTATTAGAAGAGAAATTGGGAAAGAGCCTTGAACACATGGGCACAGGGGAAAAGTTCCTGAACAGAACACCAATGACTTATGCTCTAAGACAAATGGGACCTCATAAAATTGCAAAGCTTCTGTAAGGCAAAGGACACTGTCAATAGGACAAAACGGGAACCTACAGAATGGGGAAAGATCTTTACCAACCCTACATCCAATATCCAATATATACAAAGAACTCAAGAAGTTAGACTCCAGAGAACCAAATAACCCTATTTAAAATAGGGTACATAGTTAAACAAAATATCGAATGGCTGAGAAGCACTTAAAGAAATATTCAACATCCTTAGTTATCAGGGAAATGCAAGTAAATATGATCCTGAAATTCCACCTCACACCAGTCAGAATGGCTAAGATCAAAACACAGGTGAGAGCAGATGCTTGCAAAGATGTGGAGAAAGAAGATCACTCCTCCATTGCTGGTGGTATTGCAAGCTGATACAACCACTATGGAAATCAGTCTGGTGGTTCCTCAGAAAATTGGACATAATACTACTGGAGGACCCAGCTATTCCATTCCTGGGCATATATCCAGAAGATGCTCCAACATGTAATAAAGACACATGCTCCACTATGTTCACAGCAGCCTTTTTCATAATAGCCAGAAGCTGGAAACATCCCCATTGTCCCCCAACAAAGGAATGGATACAGAAAATGTGGTACATTTACAAAATGGCCATTAAAAACAATGATTTCATGAAATTTGGGGGCAAATGAATGGAACTAGAAAATATCATCCTGAGAGGTAACGCAATCATAAAAGAACACACATGGTATGTACTCACTGAAAGTGGATATTAGGTAAAAAATCTCGGAATACCCATAATGCAATTTACAGACCATATGAAGCTCAAGAAGAAGGAAGACCAAAGTGTGGATGCTTCATTCCTACTTGGAAGGGGAAACAAAGTAATCAGGGGAGGTAGAGGGTAGGAGGGACTTGAGAGGAAGAGAGGGGGGAGAGGAAAAGGGGGGCAGGATTAAGTGTGGGAGGAGATGGGGAGATATACAGAGAGGGTCAGGAAATTAAATAGAACTGTGTAGCAATGGGGTTTGGTGAACTGGGGGTAACCACAGAAAGTCCCAGATGCCAGGAAAGCAAAAGGCTCCCAGGACCCAATGCAGATGGCATTAGCTGAAATAGCCAACAAAAGAGAGAGAGAACCTGTAGAAAACATATCCAGAGGATAGGCATGGCCCCCAGTTGAGGGATGGGGCCACCCATCAATCTCCAAAACTTTAACCTAAAATTGATCCTGTCTAAAGGAAATACAGGAACAAAGAGTGGAGCAGAGACTGAGGGAAAGGTCATCCAGAGACTGCTCCACCTGGGGATCCATCCCATATGCAGACACCAAACCAAGTCACTATTGCTAATGCCAAGAAGTGCTTGCTGACAGGAGCCTGATATGGATGTCTTCTGAGAGGCTCTACCAGAGCCTTACCAATACAGATGTGGATGCTTGCAGCCAACCATCGGACTGAGCACAGGGACCCCAATGGAGGAGTTAGGAAAAGGACTGAAGGAGCTGAAGGGGTTTGCAACCCCATAGGGAGAACAACTATATCAACCAACCAGAACCCCCAGAGCTCCCAGGGACTAAGCCACCAAGCAAATAATAAACATGGAGGAACCTATGGCTCCAGCTGCTTATGCAGCAGAGGACTGCCTTATCTGGCATCAATGGGAGGGGAGCCCCTTGGTCTTGTGAAGGCTTGATGCCCCAGTCTAGAGGAATGCTAGCACAGCGAGGTGGGAGAGGGTGGGTGGGTGGGGGAGCACCCTCATGGAAGTAGATGGATAGGGGTTTTTTGGCGGGGAAACTGAGAAGGGGGATAACATTTGAAATGTAAATAAATAAAATAGCCAATAATTTTTTAAAAATTAAAAATAATAATAATATTCCTGGTTTTATTGAGAAAGATGAGACAAATTAGGAAGCACAGTGCTGATATAATAGATAGTGATATTAATTAATTTCAGTATTAATCTCAAACTTATTCACCTATAAAAGTTAATTTTCTACTTAGGATAAAGTAGAGGCTAATGGGAGTATTAAGAATAGAAAAGTAAAGAGTTCTATAGTTACAAAGAAATCAGAAATTGATTTGCCTTAATCCTAATGTTGGCCTCAATTAAAAAGAATCTCCTAAGATACTTAAGATATGCAAGTAAAATATACACAAATGGTTTCATTTTTCTGCTAAGGTCACATTCA
>JAPYYD010000527.1:693-11917 GCA_028551405.1 Uromys caudimaculatus | reverse complement strand
ACATGGTATGTACTCACTGATAAGCCGATATTAGCCCAAAAGTTCAGAATGTCCAAGTTTCACTTAACAGTAACCGCTGGACTGAGAGTGAGGTACCAGATGGAGGGGTTGGAGAAAGGTCTGAAGGAGCGGAGGGAATTGGTAACCCCATGGAGGGAGCAAGAGCGTCAATGGGCCTGACCCTCCCCCTGGTCGTCCTGGAGTTCAGACCACTAACCAAAGAATACACATCTATTGACCCATGGTTTGGACTACATATGAGGCAGAGGAATCACCTCGATGGCCATCAGGGAGAAAGAAGAGGACTTTGGGCCTGAGGGTGCTAGAGGCCCCAGTAAAGGGGAATGTCAAGGTGGGAATATGGGAATGGGTGGGTGGGTAGGTGGGAGGAGGAATTCCCTCACAGAGGCGGGGAGGGGGAGGGGATAGGGGGTTTCCGAAGAGGAGACCCAGAAAAGGGGAAACATTGGAAATGTAAATAAAGTATCAAAAATAAAAAAAATAAAAAAATAAAAAAAAAAGAATAAAGAACCTGAAGGGTTCCTACGAGGATACCTACTGTGTGTCATCATTAGTACAAACTAGCTACTGTGTGTCACCATTAGTACAAACTAGAATATCCTCCTGAGAACGCACATTGTTTTAACAAAGCTACCAGATCAGATAGGGAAAGAAAACGTCAAGCCTGAGATGGCTCACTTCATATTCGCCTCTAGCAAGAGGTCAAGGACAGGCAAGTAGGAGTGGTTATGGATAACGAGATTATTATGATTCTTGTATCTATGATTCCCATAGTTACCATGGAGAAATTGAAGACCTATGATACAGTTATGAAGATTCTCAAATTGGAGTAAGGAGACCCTGGGTCAGCCAGAGGCATTTGTAGTGGTGCTATAGAGGAGAACCCAACAACAAGGAGACCAAAGGCAAGGCAAGGGGAGAGGGGTTGTATTAGAGTGTTCTCTACAGGAACAGGATTGAGAAAAGGATACATATTAAAGGTGGATTGATTAGACTGCCTTATACAGCACTGTCTGGATAGCCCAGTAAAGGCTGTCTCATACAAGAAAGGCTAAGAATCCAAGAGTTAGTTGCTCAGTCCATGAGGCCAGCTGTCTCAGCAGTCTCAATCTGGTACTAGAATCCTGGAGGATTCCTAGGGAGCTCCTGGTCATTGGAGACCTGAAGAAGCAGATTTTAATATCAGCGAAGGAATGCAGCTGTAGCAGCAACAGGGACAGATAGATGAGCTTGCTGGAAAAGGTTAAAGTGGGCTAGCTAGAAGCAAAGTTTCCTTCTTTTATCTGGATTGCCACCAGAAGGTGCAACCCACATTTAGGGTCTTTCCACTTCAAATAACGTGATCAAGAAACTCCCTTAGGGGAGTGTCCAGCTGCTTGCATTTCGGTTGATCCCAGATCCAGTCAAATTGGCATCAAGAACAAGCATCATATGGCGGAAGCCAGTCTAACCCATTATAGCGGCTTGCCATGTGAAATTTAACCAGAGTGTAGCCCTGGAGGGGTGGTGAGGAAGTCAAGCAACACCACTCACTGTGCTGTTTAAGAGCACAGATTACGAAGGACCTCCCTATGAAGATCATGGAATCATGTAACCATGGAATGCCTGGGACGTTAGACCAATGCCTAGACTTTGATCTGAATTTCCTTAACAATTTTCTCTGTGGTGCAAGTCATTAAAACAAAGCTACCCTGTTTTCCAATGTGTTCCAAGTTCTTTACAAGTCTAGCAGGGCATCTTGATAGAGTAGTTTTTCTCCTTAAAGTTAAAAGGAGGGGTGTAACTCAGTGCTACACTGCTGCCCAGTGTGTGCCAATATCCAGCACTACCAAAAAGAATGAACTGAGACATCTGTTAAGACTGTGACAGAGCTGGTGGGCAGGAGTCTGGTGCAGACCTTCTCCAGAAGCTTCCTTTGCACAGCTTCACTTGCAGCTAGAGCTTCCCTGTAACTGTGTTCCTTTGACCAAGAGGCAGCAGTGGAAGTGGCCACCGGAATTTCTCCTTTCCATGAAATACCTTCCCTATCAAATGTCTAGGTTGTGCTGAGTCTACACCAAGAAGAAAAACTGCATGGAGGAGAGGCAAGAGTCTCCATCTAACAGTGGCACCAACTGGCAGTCTGTGAGTAGTCCCACTGAGAGAGTCCAACCAGGAAAGTCTTTAGATAGACCCGTTCCAATTAACATGAAGTAGAAAAGAGCTACCTGGCTTAGCCCCAGCCAGCACACAGCCACATATTCAGGATTTTTAAGGCAATAAACTTTCAATATAGTTGCTGTTTATGGAGCCTAGAGGTTGGCCTTGTCATTCAGTATTATTGACTAGGAAGACATCCATATAAGTCATGGTAGCTATCAAACATCAAACATCCTATATTGCTATACAATCAAATATTTGGTGTGTTATCTTACATCCTTGGAAAGCTGTTTTATCTGTGCCTTGACCTTGACTGCTGAGGAATGTGTAAAGTTGTTCTCCAAGCACCACTTGGAATCTTTCCCAAAGCTCAAAATGAGTGGTCTATGGGAACAAATATTCAGTGTGGTGGAAAGTGATAGATTTAGTTCTTCTGAGAAATACTTTTGAGTTATAACGACATCCTCAGGGATGTAGGGCACACCCTTGTGCCTAACCCTCACTCCTGCAGCTCCACCTGCAGAGCCCTGTTCCTTTACACTTGGGCTGCAGAGGGCTTGCTGCAGTGAAATTTGTTTGAAGTAACTGGATCGCAAATCAGGATCAAGATGGGCAGGACTGGTTTCTGTGTAAGAAATTAAAGATGAATGTATTCTAAAATCAATATGAAACTGGTCTTAAGGAATTAAAGATAAATAAATACAAGGGCATTAGAGAGGAGTGCTAGATGGACTGGCCGAGAGATGTAGAAGGATCAAGAGCTTCTGATGAATCCTAAAGTAGACTTTTCTCAATTAAATGAAACAGCAAATCACAGCTGTACAGACTAAATATCCGGGCCCAAAATCATCGTGTCCCTCATCTGGGATATTAAATCGGGAGTCCCAGATCTGCCATTTGTTGAAAATAAAACCAGACTACAGATGTGAAAGGCAATACAGAAGCCTGGTGGCTCTGCAATTTACACTATCACTTTTTCCTGTAATTGTGCCTTTAGTATGTTTTTACAAAGTAACTGTTGAAAGTTACTTTGTATCCGATGGTGTTATAGAAGGGGTTAGTTGATAAAGCAAGGTATCTAAAATAAGTTAGATGACATTTTTACACTTTTTAATTTTATTAATTTTTGTATGCATTGCTGTTTTGCCCGCATGTCTGTTTATGTGTATAAACTTGTAACTCCTTGGAACTAGAGTTACAGACAGTTGTGAGCTACCACGTGGGTGCTCAGAATTGAACATGAGTCCTCTGGAAGAGCAGCCAGTGCTCTAACCACTGAGCCATCTTCCCAGCTCCATTAGATGACATTTTTAAAGCAATTTTTGAAATCGCAATTTTCAAAGATGCTTGCTATATTCAAGTCTGGATAATCAAATATGAATGCCATTTTTTCTATTTAAACACTCTATATTGAGAGTAGTGAGATTTCAGAAATGAAAGACTCAGATTTTCTGACTGAGCTATCTCCCATATGATGGGACAAGGTGTAGGTACTTCAACCATATGGCAGAGGGCAGAGGGAAGTGGACATCTCTTCTCAGATTCTAGGAAGTCTTCATGGAAGACTTGTTCTTAAGGGGAGAAGACTAGAGTCTTGAGAAACAAGGGTATTCTCAGAAAACAACCCACATAAAAATGTCATTCATAACTTGGTGGAAAATGGATTCAGGCCAGGTGGTGGTGGCTCCCGAATTAATCCCAGCACCTGAGAGGAAGAGGCAGAGGTAGATCTCTGTGAGTTTAAGGCCAGCCTGGTCTACACAGTGAGTTCTAAAACAACTAGCCAAGGCTACAGAGAGAAGCCCAGTCTTGAAAGAAAAAAAAAAGAAGGAAGAAACAAAGAGAAGGAAGAAAGGAAGGAAGGGAAAAAGAAAGAAGAAAAAAGGAAGAAGGAAGGAAATGGATTCAGTAGGAAATAGATGAACTAAAGGAGGGTAAGAGGGACAGAAGAGAAAAGAGGAAAAGCAGCAAAAGGGTGGGGGTAAGACGGGGCTTGAGAGATGGCATAGCCTCAAGAGGACACACTACTCTTATAGATGGGTTACAACCACTTGTAACTCTTGCTCTAAGAAATCTGATACCCTCTTCTGGCTGCTATGGGCATTGCACTCAGATACAACACACACACACACACACACACACACACACACACACGCACACACACACGCACACGCACACGCATACTACATATGCACACAAGCATGGACACACACGTGCACATGCCCATACAGACACACACATGAAATTTAAAAATATTTTTTTAATGGGAGGGATGATTAAATACAGACTTCCAAAGGCCTGAGTAATGGAATCCTTGGAAAACTGTCTCTTGATTGATGGGTCATCTACTTCAGAAAATCCTGATTCCCATCAATATTATACTATAAATAAGATTTAAAAGGTATTAAGAACAAGAGGTTGCCTTTGAATTTTGGTACAGCAATGCTGAACAATTTTTCTAAAACCATGAAGATAGACTAGTTCAGTTCCAAAAAGCGAAACTCCGACTTTTACTAAATATGAAAGAAATATAAACCAGAACTTCTAATTTAATAAGAAAAGGAAGCTAGTGACATAAGATGTTCTTTATACAATAGTACAATCATATTGCATTACAAATACAGGATTACAAACACAAAATTGTATTATGACTACAATAGCAAGACAAGACTTTTCTTAAAAACAATAAAATAAGGGCTGGAGAAATGGTTCAGCAGTTAAGAGCACTGACTGCTCTTCCAGAGGTCCTGAGTTCAATTCCCAGCAACCACATGGTGGCTCACAACCATCTGTAATGGGATCCAATGCCCTCTTCTGGTGGGTCTGAGGACAATGGTGTACTCATATAAAATAAATAAGTTGTAAATAAATAAAATAAGCATAACAGAAAGGGTAGGAAAAGTAAATCATTTTATCTTCTTTTTATTGCATGAGGAGTAAATGAGGAATCTAAAAGGATGCATCCCAGCATTGTCTCATGTCTGGATGGCACCTCAAACAGCAAAGTGGCAGCTTTATTCCTCATTTTACATTTTTTTAAAGTTCTAAATATTTCAGAAATATTATAACTTTATAATATAACTTAATATAACTTCATAATAACTTTAAAACGTTATAATAAAATTAAAATCTCATAGAATATATTCAAGTAAAAGCCTGGTTGTAGGAGCATCAAGAAGACATCACATTATCTGACACTTGCGGTATGCTAGGGATGAGTGGGGTGTAAGCTAAGGCAATTGCAGATGGAGGTGCGGAGGATAGGGGAACACAAGCACATCAGGAAGATGGGACTGTGTGGCTTAATGGCTGGTTGAAAGTAGGAGTCGGGGGGGGGGAATCAAAACCATTTCCAGATCTCAACTTGATTTATAATTAAAAGGTGCTCTTAACATTCAAGTCACCCCTGTTGCTTCTGCTCAGAACTTTCTGGTGTCCCCTTGCTCACTCAAATCCCCGACGCCTACCCCTAACCACCTCCCTTCAGTCTAAGCAGCCTCAGGGACACTGCGACTAGTCCTCAAGCATGCCAAGTTCTGGGGTTCAGAAAAATCATGTCCCTAAGGCTTGGCCCTCCACGTGCAGATGAAAAGGTAAGATCAACCTTTAAGCTGTGGAACTAATGGTGGGTCATTAGAGGCATTGCCACCAGAAGAGGCTCCTTGGTAGCATTCAAGAGAAAGAGCTGTTATAAAATCCTAGGTCTGGGGTAGAATGTGTTAAAATAACTGTTTATTGGGAATTTGGGTCATTTCAGGAAAAAAAATCTTATAAATGAGCAATTTTGTCAAATAAATAAGTAAATAAAACTGAGGCTGAGCCCTTGGATCACCTAAACTCAGTGAATCAGACTCTTCCTCTTCCACATACTCTCATCCATGATGAGATCTTCATCCGAGCTGGTGCTTGAGTCATAGCTCTGAACCACCAGAGATGTGAGCTAAATAACCCTCTCTCCTTTAGAAACACAGCAACGGAAAGCTAATACATTCAGCACACCCTAAGTTTTGAACCGCTCACCCTCATTGCCTGGAATTTTCCTCCCTCAAATATCTGATGACTAACTCCCTCTTTCTTCAAGTTCTAGTGTTGACCCCTCAGCAAATCCTACCTTTACACTTCCTGTTGAGTAACAGCCCTCACCAAGCCCTATCTCCATTTCCCTGCTGTATTTCTCATAGTTCTCATCATATTCCACCAAACAAATTATTCATTCCTGTACATTATTTTTTATTGTCTTTCAGAGGTCAAGAATACAAGCAGTATGATTTGGAAGACCAGATAAATAGCTAATTGTTTAGCTGGATGAAATTGTAGAGTCAGCAAGAATACAGAGAGCAATACTTAAGATGATAGTCTTGTCAACAAGACACAATTTAGGATCACTTGGGACGGGAGTCCCAGTGAGGGATTGTCTAATTAGTTTGACCCCTGGGCATGATTATGGAGGGTCTATCTTGATTACACTAATTAAGGTGGGAAGACCTACTGTGAGTAGCACCATGTCAGAGCCACATAAGAGCAGAAAAAGAGAGCATCTATATGTGTTCCTCTTTGCTCTTTGTTGGGGTCCAGGAGTGACCCTACAAACCAAACGAACACCTATCTCAATCAGACAAAGATTGTTTATTGAGCATCTGCCCCAGGACTGATAGATAGGGGCCATAGAACAGACTCGGGAGCAGGCTGTGACCCTGAGCCAGGATCCTGTAGAGTTTTTAAGCCTGAAATCCACAAACATCTGTGCCAAGGTTAGTCCACCAATCAGGATTTGGGGATAAAGGACCATGTCTTTGCTGTACATTTACATTTATATGAAAGCTTTGTTGAGCTTTCATATAAATCCCAAATACATTTCACCCAAGTTAAAGAGTCAAGACAGTGCAAAGTTCAGAAGGCTAAACACAAGAATCTGGTTGGTGATACGTTGAAGAAGAAGAAGATGGAAGCACAGGGTTGGTGAAGAGTAATAGAAGGAGCGTGTTGAGAAATGGGGCAAATAAAGAAACGAGGCAAAAGAAATAGCTTCAAGAGGCAGCCATCAATTCCAAATGCCACAGGGAGGTCAAGCACCATAATGACAGAAAGCCATCATTGTATTTCTTGGCAAGAAAAGTTATATGGGAACAAATGGACACAGAAATAAGAACTCGGCGACCTAGAAAATAAAAGGAATGTAAAAAGAAAATTGTGTAAGAAACCCTTTCAAAAATCAATACCCTGGATTTCATAGTCATGGTCCCCAACATTTCTACTCCTTCCTCTCCTCAGCTCTTCCCTTCTTTCGACTCCTTCTTAGATCCATGGCCTCTGTCATTACTGTTGCATGTGTTCATATGTACAACTTACTGAGTCAATTTTGTATTGCTAGTATCTGCATGTTTAGGGCTGACTGCTTGAGATTAGATAACTTATCTAATCTCAAACCCTTATGTAGGGTTTGCATTACAGAAGTATTCCTAGGAGCTGGGCATTCCTCTGTCACTTCCTCTTTCGACCAGTTGTAGATCTTTGGAGAAGCTTCTGTTTGCTGTGCTGGTGGGGTAAGCTTCTTTGAGGAGGAGTGATGTAAACAATTATGTATTCATGCAATGATTCACTTGAATGTAGGGATTTTTATTTGTTGGTTTGATCTGAGTTTAATTTTTTCACTTGGCGCTCAAAATAATGGGTTCCATTACAGACTGTTCAAACATTAATATTGTACATGTTCACCTCTCTAGGACTCCCTCGTGAGTATGGTTTTTATATATTGTTAATATTAATGAAAATATGAAACACCTCAAATGTCAATAAAGCAGGAGATTGAGCGAGTACACATCTGTTCAATAGAACATTATAGCCGGTTAAGCAATGTGCTAGAAATACAGTTATCCAAATCTGCCCACGGTACACTGTGGAGTGGACACACTTGGAATCCTACATGTACTAGAATTTCGGCTCACAATTTTTAATTAGTGAAAACATACAAAGAGAGTTTCCATATTCGTATGATATAATTTTAAGATGCTCTTGACTGTAAATAACTATAGAGCAAATGTTTAGATCATTTCTTTTTGTTTGTTGTTTGCTTAAGTGTTTTTCAGGGGAGAGTTAAAATTCTTTATTTTTTCTGCTTTGGTAATTTCTTGCCTGCCTCCAATGGATTTAGATCATGGCCATCTCCTCCCCTCTGCTCCCCACTACAATAATCCTTGGACACCCCATACACCAACTTCATGTCATTTTTTTTTTTAAATAATCAACTGAGTCCAGCTGGTGATGCTGCATGCACAGGTGGTGAGATTTATCAACTGGAGCACAGACACATGGACCACATGTCAGAAGAAAACTCACTCTCTGGTTCCCAACAGCCATCTGCTGCCAACAGCACATCAGCTAGGTGTGGGACCAGGAGATCCCCTCCCTTTTCCGTGCTAGAGTATTGATTGGCTTGATCTTGTGCCAGACAGACCATTTCTTATCCCATCCAGAAGGATCAAATCATGGTTCACACATTGCTCCAAAGCTGAATCAGATGGTCTCGGGGAAAGATCTTAGTTTCTTGATGGTAAAACACACAGAGATGAGCTACACCTTAGAAACAACTGACTTCTCTCTGAACAGACATTTCTGAAAGGCAGAAGGCTGACTCTGCACTCATCGGATCAACAGCAATCCTCCTGCTGTGGTCTTACGGTTGTATATCCTCTGGACAACTCGCAGGTCAGATCCTAACTCCACGGTTTCCTGGTGATAGTACAGAGTACAATGAAAGACCTTTGGGAGGTAAGTCATGACAGGAATGGAAATAGTGGCCTTATAAAAGAGAGAGAGGGAAAGAGACAGACAGACAGAGACAGAGAGACAGAGAGACAGACAAAGAAGCAGAGAGAGACAGAGAGAACAAGCTATCATCCCTTCCACCATTTGACTGTGCATTGACCTTAGACTTTTCTACCTGAAATGTTTTCTGTTTATAAAGAACCCAGTTTATGGCCTTTGATTACAGTAACTGCAACTTAGATGTCTCCTTCTTGCCGTCAATTTAACTCCCATGTGCCCGATGCTTATTTTACTTAGGTATGTCATATAGAAAAATAAAACAAGAACCTGAATTGCCTGTTTGTATGAATTATTACTTACATGTCTAAATTGAAAATTCTTTGATTATAGTTTAGAGACGTCGCAAATGGATTCCATACGAACCAAACAGCAGCACCGCATACACTTATGGAGGGTTTACAACTGTAATTTCTCCTTGCAGGTTTGCCCCCCCCTTTAAGTTCTGTATTAAGGAGCCCTATTGCTCACAGCCTGTCTAATTTCTAGAAAACCCAGGAGCAGAACTTCCTCCTAATTATATTTTGTTATTCAACCAATAAAAATGTAAACTAATGTTTTAAATGACCTTGGCGACTGAGAGGCTAATTTATGCTTCCCTTAGATCATAAAGCAACAGTGAATTAAAAATCAAAAGAAATAAAAATGCTGATTGCTTTTTTATGCAAAAATGGAATAGCCAAAGCCAAGTTGGAAAAATACAAAATAAAAAAAAGTGTTTTATACCTACTTGCTTTACTCTAATGGAATAATATTTGTTAATTATTTTATTATACATATGAGTGTTTTGCCTATGTATATGTCTATGCACCATATGTGTGCCTGGTTCCTACAGAGGCCAGAAGAGGATATCAGATTCTCCTGGGACTATAGTTATAAAGAGTTATGAACTGTCATATGGTTGCTGAAAATTTAAACCAGGTCCTCTACAAGAGCAGTCAATGTTTTTAACCATTAAGCCATCTCTCCAGCCCTGGAATAATTTTTTAAGATTGGATTCTCCTAACAAACAAAAAAAAACAATGAGCACCTGCTTATATCTATTTTTTGCATATGCTGTTTCCAAAGCCAATATGGATAAGTTAACAATAAAAGAAATAAAAATGAGAAGCATTTTAACATTTAGTTCAATTAAGATGAATTTTTAGTGAAGACACAATGATAAACAGTTTAAGAAAAATTAAAGGGCTCTGCGTGGGCCACCAGGAGTCTGTAGCCAATGAGTGCCGGAGAAAGGTACCCTCACCGGAGCTTGGAAAAGCCATGCATGGGGTTAAGAGGAGCAACACCTCTCACCCAGACCCTCCCAGATCTGCTGGGATCCAGGGCCTGAGAACCTGGGGAGAGAAAAACTCTGAACCTTTTGGTTTCCATCTGTGGGTGGAGACCTCTACCTGGGCCACCAGGGGCCTGTGCCTGGGGACCTCAGCCTGGGCCACAAGGCTCCAGGAGAGAGAGGGTATCCCAGGAGTTCTGACACACCTTTGAGCACAGGTAAAACCACCACTTCTGTTCAAACACACTGGATCAAGAGGGACCCTTGAACAGCCATCAAGACATAGGAACCAAGGGACAGCTGGGGACAAGATCCTTCTGATTTCTTTCTGCACCCCTGAGTGGACCCTGTGCCACAGCTCTCCAAACCCAAACACCTCTCAGAGAGAGCTGGTCTTCAAGGAGTACTGACACAGAGGCCTGCAGGAGGGGCAAGCCACAACCAAACAGAGTAAGATCAGCTAACATCAGAGTTAACAAGATGGCAAAAGGCAAGGGTAAGAACATAAAGAACAGAAACCAAGAGTACTCGGCACCATCAGAATCCAGCTCTCCCACCACAGCAAGCCCTGGATACCCTAACACACCAGAAAAGCAAGACTCAGATTTTAAATCATTTCTCATGAAGATGATAGAACACGTGAAGAAAGAAATGAATAACACCCTTAAAGAAATAAAAGAGAACAGAGATAAACAACTAGAAGCCTTTCAAGAGGAAATACAAAAACCCATTAAAGAATTACAGGAAAACTCAATCAAACAGGCAGAATTTAAAGAAAACACAATCAAACAGACAAAGGAAATGCACAAAACTATCCAGGAGCTAAAAATAGCAATAGAAACAATATAGAAATCACAAAGGGAGACAACCCTGGAGTTAGAAAACCTAAGAAAGAGATCAGGAACCATTGATGTAAGCATCACCAACAGAATACAAGAAATAGAAGAGAGAATCTCAGGAGCAGAA
>JAPYYD010000522.1:0-10614 GCA_028551405.1 Uromys caudimaculatus | reverse complement strand
CCCCCCCCCCCCCCCCCCCCCCCCCCCCCCCCCCCCCCCCCCCCCCGGCCCCCCCCCACCCCCCCCCCCCCCCCCCCCCCCCCCCCCCCCCCCCCCCCCCCCCCCCCCCCCCCCCCCCGGAATCTGTTGATGGAGGAGGTCTGCAAACTTGCTGACCCATTCATTGTCCTTGCTTCAGGCCAGGTGGCTGGGCAGCTTCTAATGGCAGGACAGTTTCTGACTAGCTGCCTGAAGCCTGTTTTTTTTTTTCCCCCTAGTAACTGACTTACCTGGACTTGCCTAGACTGGCCCAGTTCTTAGGCCTAGTCTACTAGACTGCCAATTTGAAGCCTGTCGTGGAGTCAGCCTGTCTCATCAGAATAACAATTAAAAGGGGGGGGGGTGATGCAGAAATGGCTTAGAAGATAAGAGTACTGGCTGCTCTTCCAGAGGACCCAGGTTTATCCCAAAACCACATGGCAACGCTAACCATTTGGAACCCCAGTTCCAGAGAATCTGATGCCCTCTTCAGGCATCTGTGGGCACTAGGCACACTCAGGGTACACAGGCAAACATGCAGACAAAATATCATACATACAAAATTTTTAAAATTTTTAATGGTGGTGGAGTGAAGTAAATGTTCTAGAAAGCTTTACCCATACGTGTTGGGGCCAACAAAGAGTTCTGGAGCTGCTGCAGTTTAAACTGTCAAACATTAAGCTATCATTCCAAGACTGGGCCCCAAGTCTTAGAAATTACCATCAACTCCCTGGGCGATTCTTGGCCATAGCGTGGCTCACCAGCATCATTGCAGGAAAACATCTCAAGGATGGTCCCTCAGTTAACAACACAGCCTGTATTAGAGCAGGCCGCCTCATGCACAGCACCTGCAGACCAGAGCGCCACAGCAATGCCTCTCTGTGGTAGAAAAAGAAGCACTAAGGATTTATTGAATCACAATCAAGAAATCACTCTAGTGAAAAAGGAGTAAGTAACTTACAGATAGTCAGACTACCCATTCTGCTTTAGATGAGGTGAAGAAAGAAAGAAAAAAAAAAAAGATCCCGTTAAAATATTGTTATTTCACATTCTCTGGATAGCTGAGCTTCCTGACTGACATTCTTCTCGGAGCTGGGGAGGAAGCTTGACTCAGCTCAGCTCTGCGTGGAGTCCTGAGGCACAGGCCAAATACACAGTAGATCAGTGCAGCATTCCGGAGTCAGGGGCTTACAGGGAACCTTCTCCATAGCCGGAGGTCTGCCAGGAGAGAGGAAAAGAGTGGGGGAAAGTTGGACTAGGACTAGTTGCAAGCCAAAGCCATTGTTCTGCCTCAGCCACTCCTTCCTGGAAAGAGGTGTGTGGGGGGGAGGGGTTTGCCCAGAACCTCCTTGCCCGGTTTCCCGGATGTTGCTGGCTCCTTAGAAATCCCTGGGGTCTGCTTATTTACCAGGCTTGAAGGCCCCACAACAGAAGGATGTAAGAGGAAATTATTCGAAGTGGGACACAAGGAGAAACCAAAGCCAAAGCGAAAGCTTTCACACGCTGCTGCTCGAAGCTTATCTTCCCATGCAAATTCTAATCAATGATGCAGATGTCATAGCTTCACTGTCTACTACAACTTTTCAAGTGTGTTTCATGGAGTTTTGTTTGTTTGTTTATTCATTTGTTTACTCCAGTAATGACATTTGGAGAATGCTCAAAAATGCCAAAGCAAAGAGAAGAAACACATTTAAGACTTCTGGAAAACGACATTTAGTGCGTTTCAAGCTCATCTCTAGCTATTCCAAAATGTATTTAGTTCTCTGAAGTCATTAACAGAGAGAGGAGAGAGAACCAGGTCCCTGCCAGGAATCTCTCACACTCCCTCCCACGCGTAGTTGATTAATGGAATCTAGTCAGGCTGGATTTTAATATGCTTTGCTATCCAGTGGCACACGATCAGTGAGCGGAGAAGCAGAGTCCTGGAAAAGGCACATGTGGAGAGCACATGACTTTGGACGGAGATCAGGGTGGGGTGAATCCAGGGACTTCTATGGTGGAAGCAATGAATGAAAGGGACAATCAATCTCTGCAGATCTGCTATAGGAGAAAACTCCCAGCAGATTCACACTGTGCAGACCCAGAGTGCCCAGGAGCAGAGCAGAAACCCGGGCTCCATAATATGCCATTTTACCAGGGAGCCTTGGGCAGCCTCAAAATCCTAACCTTGGCATATCTCTGGTACACTCCAAGTGCCTTTTGCTGGGAAGGCTGTGGAAAGGGCTCAATCGGATGGCAGAACCAGGATAAATCTACCGTAAGTTTTGACTCAGAGAAAGGCAAGGCAATCAAAGGCCATTTCCCCAAGGAAGGAGATTTTCTGGTATCAGGTTCAAGTTCCCAGCACAGGTCCTTTCTGAGAATGTCATCCCACATGCGGGTTTGGGACTTCCTGAGTGTAGGGGACCCACTTATCCCGTCTTGTACTCTCTTAGCATGCAACAGTGTTTACCATGAATGAATGGATGTCTGCAAGAAGCGCAGAATAACTATTAATCTGCTCTCCAGGGAAGATGATGGTGTTGGCTTTCAGACCCGGGACAAACAGCTGAGGTGCATATATAACCTATCAAAGTAGACCTGGCCTCCAGGTTCTCCCAGCATCCCTCAGTCTCTACCTGGCATACTCCCCCCTCTACCCTCAGCTTTCCAGCTGAGGGGCTGGGCTTCTCCTCCTCCAGAATAATAATACTGAAATTTTGGTGGTTCCTGTGCCCCCCCACCTCTTCTTTGCACTTTGCTTTCTCTTTCCCCTCCCTTCTCTCTCCCTCCTCATGGTGACTTCTCTGGCCTTGTTCCTTGGGACCAGAGAGTGGCTTCCCAATAAACCTACCTTTATATAATCTAATCTGGCTTGAATTGACTCATTTCCTAGCAGAGGGGCAAATTCTAGACAGTGCCAGTGGATGGGGATTTTGAAGATTCTTAGTGGAAAAAAGATGATAAGTGGTGGAGCCGATCCACTCTCCAGGTGCCCCCAGGGAACCACTACCTGCTGTGAATATAGCCTGCAATGCTACATACACCCCCCAGAAATAACTACAAGCACACTATGCCAACTGAAAGTAAGTACTTTTGTTAAAGGGGCAGAAAAACAACAACAAACAAACAAACAAACAAACAAAACCACCTGGATCATGGCAGCCTGCCTAAAAATGCCTGTGTCTAACTGTGGCATTGTTATAGTGACTGTGGTGTCCCCAAGGGTCTTGTGCTGCATGCCTAATTCCCTGCTGCTATTGTGGGATGTGATGGAAATGAAAGACCCGAGCCCATTATAAGGAAGTTAGACCCCCCTTAGCAAAATTAAAGCCAGAGTTAATATAGCCATATTCCACCGCCTAATGGCTAACCTACATCCTTTGTCCCAGGGAATAGCTAACCACAGGATTGTTATTGCAACCGCCTAATGGCTAACCTACATCTTTTGTCCCAGGGAATAGCTAACTGCAGGAATGATGAACTTAGAACATTCTATACCTTCCCATGACACATAGAATTTCCTTGCTTTGTGGTTTTTTTCTTTAAATACCCCTGACTTCAGCTGCTCAGGGTCGAACTCCTCTGCCTCTGCGTAGGTTACGAGCTCGACCCCAGTGCACTGATCCCCTGAATAAACCTCATGTGATTGCAGGAAGGACGATCTTTCGTGAGTTCTTGGGGGGTCGCACCATCCCAAGACTTGAGTGAGGGTCTCCCCAGCTTGGGGATCTTTCATTTGGGGGCTCGTCCAGGGATTTGCAACCACCCTCATTTCCGAAAACCTACTTGGAGGTGAGATTCTGTTTGTGTTCTTGTTCGTCTGTGCTGGCTGAAGTCTGAATCTATATTTTCGGTTTACACGCAGTCTGATTTGCAGTCCCACGCGCCTCTGTGAGGGGACGACGATCTCCCAGTCTCGGGTAGAGGCTGGAGGTGTGATCGGCCGACGGGCTAGGGGATCACCGACTGTCGCCCTGGGAGACATCCCAGGAGGTCTGGAGGGACCCCAGGGACGCCTGGGAGATTCCCATCGGGGTGCTGGAAAGGACGTGGTCCTCCTGGCCGTCTGGTTTTTTGAATTGGTTTTGCTTGTCTCGGTGGAAACGGGCCCTTGTCAGTCTTTGTCTGTGTCTTTTGTTTCTGTTTAGTCTTACTTGTGACTCTGACGATAGGACAGACGATAGCGACTCCTCTGAGTCTGACTTTGAAACACTGGACTAAGATTAAGGTTAGGGCACTCTTGACTTAACTATCATCCTTGCCGTTAAGGCTATTGTTCTTCAGGAGGGACCAGAGTCCCACCCGGACCAGGTGCCCTACGTCTTTGTCTGGGAGGATCTTGCACGAAATCGTCCTCCATGGCTCAAACCTTGTGCACAGAAACGAAAGCCAGGCTCCCGAGTCCTGGCTCTCAGAGAATCGGAACACAAACCAAAAGCAGAAACTCCGAAGCCTGTGACTCCGCCCGAGAATCAGTCTTCAGCTCCTCCTAAGATCTATCCTGAGATTGAGGAGCCGCCTGAATGACCCACTCCTCTTCCTCCCCCTACACCCTACCTCAGATGCCGGGTCCCGGAGCCAGCGGCGGTACGGAGGGCAGACCGGCCACCAGAACCCGAGGTCGGCACACCCAGAGTCCTGCACAGGGCCTTGGAGGGCCGGACTCCACCACAACATTGCCACTTCATGTCTGCCGGCCCCTGGTTGAACCCCCACAACTCCAACCCCTCCAATACTGGCCATTCTCCTCTGCTGATCTTTACAATTGGAAGACTAACCACCCTTCTTTTTCAGACAATCCTGCCAGCCTAACAGGACTGGTGGAGTCCCTAATGTTTTCCCACCAGCCTACTTGGGATGATTGCCAGCAATTCCTGCAGGTTCTCTTTACTACTGAGAGAAGGAGAGGATTCTTCTGGAAGCTCGTAAAAGTGTTCCAGGAGTAGATGGGACCCCGACCAACCTCCCGAATTTGATAGATGCTGGATTTCCCCTGAACCGCCCTACTTGGGACTTCAACACGGCAGAAGAGTGATTGATGGAGGCCTACAGGCATTACACCCCTTTTGACCCAACCTCTGAGAGTCTACAGGCGGTGGTAGCCATGGCCTTTATAGGGCAATCAGCATCAGACATCAAGAGAAAGCTACAGCGTTTAGAAGGACTGCAGACCCTGTCTTTACAGGATCTAGTCAAGGAGGCAGAGAAGGTGTTCCATAGAAGAGAGACTGAGGAAGAAAGGCAGGAAAGAGAGAACTGGAGGGATCATAGACAGGAAAGGAATCTGACTAGGATTTTGGCCGCAGTAGTAGAAGAAAAAGAGAAGACAGGATTTAGACAGGCAGGGGACCTGGGCAACAGAAGACCACAGATGAGAGAAGGAGGGCAACCCTAGCTGCCCCATTGTACCCCCTAACTAAAGAGGGGGGAGCGTTCATGTGGACTCCAGACCACCAGAAGGCCTTTGAAACAATCAAAAAGGCCCTTTTGACAGCGCCTGCCCTAGCCCTGCCTGACTTGATGAAAGGGCTGGGGTTGCAAGAGGGGTCCTGACTCAGACCCTGGGACCTTGGAAGAGACCCATGGCTTATCTGTAAAAAAACTGGACCCGGTCGAGAGTGGGTGGCCTACCTGTCTAAAAGCCATTGCTACAGTAGCCCTACCCCTCAAAGATGCTGATAAGCTCACTCTGGGGCAACAGACCACTGTGATAGCGCCCCACGCTCTTGAAAGCATCATCAGACAGCCCCCCCAACCGCTGCATGACCAACGCCCAGATGACACATTACCAGAGCCTCCTGTTGACTGAGTGAGTGACCTTTGCTCCCCCTGCTGTCCTCAACCCCGCTACCTTGCTGCCAGAGGCTGACGAATCCCAGCCTACTCATGACTGTGCTGACATCCTGGCAGAAGAAACTGGCACCCAAAATGACCTCAAGGATCAGCCCCAGCCTGGAAGCCACAACTGGTATACCGATGGCAGCAGCTTTGTGGTCGAAGATAAGCGGAAGGCAGGGGCAGCAGTGGTGGATGGAAAACAAGTAATCTGGGCCAGTAGCCTTCCCAAAGGGACTTCGGCCCAAAAAGCTGAACTTGTGGCTCTAATACAAGCTTTACGGATGGCCGAGGGAGAATCTGTCAACATCTACACTGACAGCAGGTATGCTTTCACAACTGCCCACATACATGGGGCAATATATAGACAGAGAGGGCTGTTGACATCTGCAGGAAAAGACATCAAAAACAAAGAAGAGATTTTGAGTCTTCTTGAGGCCATACATTTACCAAGGAAGTTAGCCATTGTACATTGTCCAGGACACCAGAAGGGTCGGGATGCTGTGGCCAAAGGAAACCAGATGGCAGACTAACTGCTAAGCGAGCAGCACAGGGAGCCATGATTCTGGCTGCTCAAGAGTTGAAGGATTGTTATGATGTCAGAGAGACCAGCTTTAGATACACTCCTGAAGATTATCAAGTCATGGACAAACTAGGCATAGTTCAGGGTTACACCCCCTATGGGGTGGCTGAAACTGAAGAAGGCAAGCAGGTTCTTCCCCAAGACGAGGGACATAAATATGTTGCTAACCTTCATCCTTTAACCCACCTAGGAACAAAGAAATTAAAAGACATTGTGAAGTCCTCTGACTACCATGTTATTGGACTTTCAGATCTGGCACAAGATGTGGTCAAAAGATGTGAGATGTGCACCCTGACCAATGCAGGACGTTCCATAAATGGTCATGGCAAAAGACTTAGGGGCAACCACCCCGGAGCATATTGGGAAGTGGACTTTACAGAATTAAGCCAGCCA
Organism: Uromys caudimaculatus; assembly: GCA_028551405.1. Taxonomy (NCBI): domain Eukaryota; kingdom Metazoa; phylum Chordata; class Mammalia; order Rodentia; family Muridae; genus Uromys; species Uromys caudimaculatus. The sequence goes on along the minus strand of JAPYYD010000522.1, from coordinate 3,803 downwards.
AATATGGCAACAAGTATTTGCTAGTTTTTATAGATACCTTTTCAGGATGGGTGGAAGCCTTCCCTACCAGAACTGAGACTGCCAATGTGGTGGCTAATAAGATCCTTGAAGAAATCTTTCCAAGGTTTGGAATTCCCAAGGTAATTGGGTCTGATAACGGACCTGCCTTTGTTGCCCAGGCCCTCGAGTTGGTCAGTGTCCAAGCTTGGGAACAGATAAAGGAAGCCTATAAGCCTGAAAGTACCAATGTGCCTCATCAGTTCCAGGTTGGAGATGCTGTCCTAGTCCGGCGCCATCGAGTAGGCAACCTTGAACCCCACTGGAAGGGACCCTACCTAGTGCTCCTGACCACCCCCATGTCAGTTAAGGCTGAAGGCATCTCAGCTTGGATCCACACTTCCCACATCAAATGAGCCCCAGAACCAGCTCAAGATGAATGGAAATTGGAAAAGACTGCTGATCCTTTTAAGCTGTGTCTATGTTGTGTACATGACTCAGATACCGGGTAAAAACCCCCATGCTCCCCAGAAATTGACCTGGCAAGTATTAAATATGAAAGGTGAGGCAGTCTGGACAGCCACCCAGGTAGCGCTGCCCCAGACCTGGTGGCCTACCCTCAGGCCTGATCTTTGTAAATTGACTGTGGGTGCTCCCGGCAGTTGGGATGTCCAAGATCATGATATCACCCAGGCTGCACCCTCCGCACCCCACCAGTAAGCAGAGGTCTCTATTTGGGAGGAGAATGTGGTACTTCAGGAAGAAGACGTACTTTGTCTACTTATTCTTTTTAAATATAGTTCTAAGATTAGAACTAGCCACTAGAAGAAGTGGGGAATAAAAGACCCAAGCCCATTATAAGGAAGTTAGACCTCCCCCCCTTAGCAAAATTAAAGCCAGAGATAATATAGCCATATTCCACCGCCTAATGGCTAACCTACATCCTTTGTCCCAGGGAATAGCTAACCACAGGAATGATGAACTTAGAACATTCTATACCTTCCCATGACACATAGAATTTCCTTGCTTTGTGGTTTTTTTTCTTTAAATACCCCTGACTTCAGCTGCTCAGGGTCGAACTCCTCTGCCTCTGCATAGGTTACGAGCTCGACCCCAGTGCACTGGTCTCCCGAATAAACCTTGTGTGATTGCAGCAAGGACAGTCTTTCGTGAGTTCTTGGGGGCTCACGCCGTCCCGAGACTTGAGTGAGGGTCTCCTCAGCTCGGGGGTCTTTCAGAAACTTTAGGAGGTGTGGCCTCACTGGAGGAAGTAGGTCACTGGGTGTCCCTTTGACAATTATGGCTGAATCCAGTCTTTTCCTATTTTCTATTTTCTCCTTTTTTTTTCTTTTTCTTTTTCTTTCCCCCCCTCCCAATTTTCACAAGCTAAGGCTATCTGGGAATAGGGAACTTTAACTGAGAAAATGCCTCCTCCATAGGATTGGCCAGTAGGCAAGGCTTTGGGGCATTTTCTTGATTAGTGATAGATGTGGGAGGACCAGCTCACAGTGGTGGCCCCACTCCAGGGCGGGCTGGTGGTCCTTTCATATTTAAGAAAGCAGACTGAGCAAGCCAGCGAATAGCACTCACTACTCCATGGTCTCTGCTTCAGTCCCTGCATTCGGGTTTCCTGCCTGAGGTTTCTGCTTTGACCTCCCTCAGTGATGGACCATGACTGAGATGGGCTGCTTGGGTCTTGATCTTTATCCCAGCAGTAGAACTCCATCTAAGACACTCTGCTTCCTATGCACAGGAGCTGAGTGGCCTCCGCCTTATGCTTCTGCTGTCAGAGTGTTTGGCTGGCCCAGAATCAACAGGGCTAAGGACAGTGAGCAGAAATATCTGAAGCCATGAACCTAAGGAAAACTCTTTGTCCTTTAAATTGTTTATGCTTGACATTGTGCCATAACAGTGAAGAGTTTAACACAGAAATACATGAATGGAAAATAAATTCATTGCGGGGGAGAGGGGGAATCTGAAGTTATCTAACACAGGACTTAGATAACTCCAATTCACACCAAGACAAGATGGACTCATTTAGAGACCCAAGAGTGGACTCAGGGACAAGGCACACCTAGAAGTTGCTGGCACACAGAAGCTCAGTGGACACTTGTACATGGAACACTCATGGCTGAGTGAGTGTGGTCCTGAGTGAATGTGTATTTTGATGTGGGCGTGGCTTGTTAAGGGCTCTAAGACGCATATAGGCCACATGCAGGAGGAACGGGCAAAGCTTTCCTTTTGAGTCTGAGCTCAAGTGTTCGTAGCTGGCAGATCAGTGTATGCAAAGACTAACAACTGTGGCTTACTGTTCCAGATGTTTACAGCCAGAGACTACTTCCTACAGGACTAGGTAGCCCCTCCCCCTGGACTAGGTAGCCCCTCCCCCTGTGCTTCGCCAATTGTAGCAGTAGAGAAACTCAGCTTCACGGAACACATGTGGGCATATTTATCCTTTCCCCTCCACCCTCCACACTGCTAGCCAGGGTTCCGGACTCAAGCCATGCAGAACATAGCAGCGTGCTTGATAAATAAATCAAAACTTTCTGCCTCTGTGAGGCCGGGCAGCAAACGTGAGCTGCAGCCCCGAGGCGAGGAAGGAATCCCAGGGGGGAAATAGCAGACGTCTGATAGCAGCGTTGCTTAGCTGTCATGTTGGTCCACTAACTACACCATCAGCGCATGACATTTTCAGCTTAGCATAGGCTTATTGGAAGGTAATCCCATAACTTGGGGAATCAATCAAAACCATAGATCGAGAGGTTTTTTTTTTTTTATGACTGCAACAATATACAGGTGCACAAAGTCATGGGCAAAGGACAAGAATCCAGAGGAAAGTAAAGACAGGAGCTGGAGGGGGCTTAGTCAGCAGAGAGCTTGCCTCCATGTATAAGGCTCCGGGTTTGACCCCAAGCATAGGAAAAAAACAAAAACAGAATAAAACAAGCAAAAGTAAACATGTAAGAAGATGGTCAGCCTAGCTCCTAACTAAAGAAATGCAAATTTATTTAGTTTTGATTTTGAGACAGGGTTTCTCTGTGTATGCCTGTCCATCCTGGAACTCACTCTGTAGACCAGGCTGGCCTCAAACTCCGAGAGTTCCATCTGCTTCTGCCTCCCAAGGGCTGAGATTAAAGGTGTGCACCACCATGTCTGCCAATTATTTTTTAAAATAATGTATTTTTTAATTTTTTGAACCAAGTGTTTATTGTATGTTGAAAATGCTCTCCTCAGGGGTTTGAATGGGATGTCCTCCAGAGTCTCAGGCCGTTGAGTACTTGGTCCTCAGTCGGTGGTGCTGTTTGGGGAGGCTTGAGAGGTGTGGCTGGAGGAAGTCATCCCCGGAGGTGGAGGTGGGCAGGAGACCTTAAAGTCTCACGCCATTCCCAACTTGCTGGCTCTGTGCTTGGTGTCTGGGTTCCAGGAATGAGGTCTTAGCCCCCTCCTCCTACCTCCCTGCCTTCATCCCACCATCATGGACTCTTCCTCTTCTGGAGCCATAGGCCCAAACAAAGCCTTTCCTCAGTGATTGCTTGTGGCCATGGTGGTTTGTTTGTTCCCTCCCTTCTCCCTTCCATCGGTCCCATTGTCCCTGTAGGCAGTTTTACTTACACTTTATGTCATATGCCATGTATATATATGGTTTCATGTACTTTATGTCATATATATATATATGTATATGATCATGTGCTTTACGTCATATGTCATGCATATATGATTTTTATGCAAAATCTTAGAACCATAAAGGAAAGGAAACATACCTGTTTTCATGAGATGCTTGATTCACTCTGTATCCCAGTTCCTTC